>JABSTQ010007949.1:0-151623 GCA_013358835.2 Ixodes persulcatus | reverse complement strand
TCCCGCGCAAAAAAAACAAACAAAAAAAACGAGTCTTTTTTTTATTATTTGTTCTTCACCTGCGCGAAGAAAATAACTAGATTTCTTATCTAGCATTATTTTTTCACATGAAGTTTCTGTCCCGAAACTTCAGTATCATTTAATGCACCACCTAAAACACCTTAGTGAAAGGTTTTACTGCACTCCGTTTATTGGCTTATTTACACAGGCATTTATTGCCCGAACAGCGCTCGAAAAAGCGCCCTGTAGATAGTCCGCGCCGCGTAAAATTTCAATCTCTGAACATGCATAGCCCGCGGTCTGTGCACCAACTCAACGTTCCAAACTCACACCGTGGAGGTGGCGCTTCGGGCGCTCTTCCGATCTAGGGTGGGCAAAAAACGCCACGCGGGTCGGTTCTTTTCTTTTTGCGTTGTTTAGGTAAAAACAAGTGAAAACTTGCTTCCTCTTCAAAACGTCGCGACCGGGGCTGCATGCAAAATCTAGGAAAAGTGTCAAGAGCAGTTCACGCGTTTCCTGACTGCCTAAAACATTCGTTCCAGAACATGGATGGTTGAACTTGATGGTACATCTGAGACTGGGAAGAATAAACGGAGCACGCAAAGCAATAAAGAAAAAAAAAACAAGCAACATCTCAAACACAGCTAAAATATTTTTTTTTCAAACCTTATATACCATGTCTACAACGCCATCACTATAGTCACGAGACACAACGATACCCCATAACAAAAAAACACTAAATCCTAGTACGAAAAAAAATACAGGTTTTAACACAAACGGAGGTAAGCCTTCTCTTATCTCCCCTTATCTCGGCCACGAAACATTAACACAAATGGTCACAGCTTAGCATAACCACGACCTTGCCCTCACCGAACGCAAAGGGTTCACAACTGAAGACAAAGAAACGACCTTGCCCCCCGTGAACGAACCAAACATACTAAAACGGCGCTTTCTGTAACATTCTGCACAGTCCAAAAAGACACAAATAGCCACTGCGAAAGTGCGGTCCAAACCAACACGTTTTTGTGCGCGCGTAGGTCTTGCGCTCCCCGGAAATTGCGTATTTCGTGACGTTGCGCTGATCCCTTGCGCCTTCGGGCACGCATAAGAAAATTGGATTATTTTAACTTTTTTTGAACGCGCACAAAAACACGCTGTGACACAGTAGGGCGCTCCCCTCCCATATCCTCTACCGGCCAATCAGCGGAGGGCACCAGTTCCGGCTCCGCGTTTCTTCGCCGTATGGCGCGGATGCTCTCCGCCCGCCCGAAAGCGCACCGTCCTAACCAACGCGCACGCTTGTGACTCAGAAAGCGCGCCGGAAACAGCAAAAACGTCGCGAAATACGGAATTTCCGAGAAACGCACGGCAGTGAGGCGCGCACAAAAACGCGTTGGTTTGGATCGCACTTAACGCTTCGAACCTGTCTACTCGGATTCCCGACCTTGCAACAACCTACAACCTGCCTTTAAAAACACACACAGAATTACGAGCGCGGATATTGTTTATCCTTGTTCCCGAACTGCCACGACGCATGACGACTACAGTTAACGAACGTCTTCATAAGAATCGTTTCTTTTTTTTTAATGTATATTTTATGACATTACGCTTTTTGTGTGTTGTTTTATTTCGAAAAGGTTCGCTTTACATGCATGACCTTCCATATTGATTGATTGAAAACATGCATATTTTTATGATAATGAGGGTCCCTGGGTGGTGTACCCTGAGACGAGCGGATGGAGGAGTACGGGGTTGTAAAGAGGAGTGAATGGCTATGGCGCACTTAGATAAATGAATGAGTCTCGGACTTTCTGATGAACTCCACCGGAGAATCCAGGATTGCTTCTCGGTGTGCTTTCTCGGCGCCTGAGTGGGTCCAAGCTTCCAGCGTTGTCAGATTGTCGTTGGCGGCTAGTTGTTCCCACGCCGTCTTCCACTATGCGTCTAGGCCTTTGCACGCCCATAACAAGTGCCTGATGTTTGCCGACATTTTTTGTCTGGTTTTTTGGCTGCATGTCTTGCAGATTGACTTTTCTTCTTTAAGCAGCCCAAAGTACCCCTGGGTAGCAGGTAGTCCTCAGTTGGCTCGAGTCCCCTCAGGTAGTCTTTCCTAGCTTGTCTGGCTAGTTCGGCCATCTTCCGTGGAGTCTACCATCTCTTCATAGTCCTCTCGAGTGGTTGGGCCTGTCGCAGAGCTGTTATTACTTGCTGCCTCCGCTGCGTCCCGGTGAGCCGACTCGTTCTCGGGAATCTCTGTGTACCGATACCCACTCAATTTTCAGCACGATGACCCTTCGCTCGTAGCTCTTTGGCGATCGTTTTAATCATGTTTGCAGTTCTGTTTTTGGGTTTGCTGCCCCTACTCACAGGGAGTGCCTCTTGACAGTCGATATAAATCCTAGCTCTCTTTGGCTATTCCGTGTTGTGTCGTATATCTATGCTTGCTTCAAGAATTTGTCAGCACTGCTTGGCGCAGGAAGGAGTTGTCGGGTAATATCGTGGTGCCTTTCCTGTTGAACTTCTGGTCGACCCAAGCAGCGGCCACGGTCCTTTTGCTCTTAGTTGCATCTGTGTATCGAATTTCTTTATCATGTGTGTGTTCCTCGCACCATATGGCGCGTTTTGTTGCGGCCCGCGCTCTACGCTCTTGATTGGTGTCCTTTGGGCGTGCTCCGATGGTCGACAATGATTTTGTCTTGCCACGGTGGCTCTTGGTCTTTCAGTTGGGGTCAGCCCCTCTGCCTCGTAGCCTATGATTTCGAGCAGCCTTCAGCCGTGGTTCGTTCTCTCGAACCTTTGGAAGTGCGCTCTGGTATGCGCCTCCGCTAGTTCTTCGATATAACTCATTCCTGCGTTCTTGTTTAGGTCATCTAGGGCTGTAAAACTGGGAGTTTCCATAACGAGCCTCGTGGTACGGTGATTTCGTCTTTCTATTTGCTGTCCATTGTGTCCTGTTCAGGTTGAGCCAATAGCAGGATTGGCCGTTAGTAGGGCATTGACCAATATTTGGATGGTTTCTTCGTCCGCTCCCCAGCATTTGTTGGTCATCTTTCGTATAAACTTTAGAGTCTGCACCCGCGATTTCTTCAGTTCCGGTATCCAATTCGTACTAAGGCTTGTTTCTTCTAAACTTACATCAACTATCTTCATGCGCTTTGTTTTTGCTTTTTTATGTGCCTCAACCTGTAATTCCACTTGGTCCACATTGCCTTTTCGATGGTCCCTTGGTCTGGCCATGACTATGAATTGTGTCTTTTCGAGCGACGCTTGCATGGCGATCTCTTGAAAGTGCTCTATCACACCATTAATCATTTGTTCCACGGTCTTCTCCTGGTTTCCTAGTGATCCTCCCTTCGTCCAGAGTGTGACATCGCCAGCATATATGGTGAATCGCAGGCCCATACCGCGAGGGAGTCTGGCCGGGAGACCCGCCATCCCCATATTGAAGATTGGATTGGATTGGTTTTTTTTGGCGCAAGGGCTGCTAAGGCCAAAGAGCGCCAAAGAAGGACACTATAGCATTGAAGGTAAGCGAGAAGAAAGGACTCTAGTGGTCAGGGTTAAAAATAAAGGAATGAGACATGAACCGGATGTCAGAAAAAAAATTGGGCATGAGCTTTGAAGTTCACAGTCGATGTAGAAGACCAATAGCCTCTAAAAACTTAAAAACCTGATTGTAAGTCACGAATGGTTCATCACCCAATAACAACACTTGGGTGTAAGGGAATGTGCTTCCTGTATAACTGTGTGAAGTGAGATTGGCGTTCCCGTTCATAGAAAGGGCACTCAATTAGAAAATGAAGAACACTAAGAGGTTGGTCACACTGCTCACACAAAGGGGCATCCTCCCCACGGAGCAGGTAGCCATGGGTCAGATGCGTGTGGCCAATGCGCAACCGACACAGTATTACTTCATAAAATCGTTCCTGGTGCCGGGCGCTCGCCCATTCACCCAGGTTTGGCTTAATGAGATGCAGCTTGTTGCAGATCTTCTCATTCCACTCGGCTTGCCATTGTGCTCGTAAGCAAGACCTCACAGAAGGGCGATAGTCCATGTAAGGGATCCTTTTAATATCTACCTCTCTGCTGACGCATGTGCGGGCAGCACGGTCGGCCGCCTCATTGCCTGGGATACCAACATGGCTGGGAATCCAACAAAAGACAATGGTGCAATGCTTTCTGGCTGCCACAATAATTTTCTTCTGAACTTCAACAACAAGGGAGTTCCTTGTAGGCAGCAGTGAAGAGATGGCTCGCAAGGCACTGAGAGAGTCAGTAAAAACCACTGCCAGGGGTATCCTGTGGCGGGCTATGTGTTCCGTAGCCAACAGGAGGCAATACAGCTCTGCTGTGAGAATGGTAGCAGCAGTACTTATCCGCCTTACAATTTCCACTGAAGAGCCAATGACAGAGCAACCAACAAAGGTTTCAGATTTTGTTCCATCTGTATAAAACTTCGTATAATCTTCATACAACTGAGCGAGTTCATGAAATTCTTGAAGAAGCACAGCACTTGGAGTGTTTTTCTTGTTATACTGTGCAAGAGACAGGTTGCAGTGTATGTCAGGGTGCTCCCAGGGTGCTATGATGCCAGGGAATTCGACTACTTGGGATGCCACATCTAATCCGACAGACTCGGCCAAGGTCTTCAATCGCATACTGAATGGAGGGATCACGCTAGGTTTTGCGAGAAAGAGTCGTTCCGAGCGTGTTTCTTGAACAACTTCTCGGGTGGGGTGCTGGAGGACAGATCGGATGCGGAGAGAGTACATCATGCCCAATGCGAATCTACGTCTTTCGAGGCAACACTCATTAGCCTCTGCATATAAACTGGGCACAGGGGATGTACGAAATGCACCTGTAGCCAAACGAAGCCCAAGATGATGAATGGGATCCAACATCTTGAGCACAGACTGTCTGGCAGACCCATAAACAAAGCAGCCATAGTCTAGTCGGGAGCGTACCAAGGAGCGATAGATCCGCAGGAGGCACAATCGATCCGAGCCCCAAGACCGGTGAGAGAGGACTTTAAGGATATTGAGAGACTTGTGAGCTTTCAGTTTCAGGCTTTTTACATGAGCATTAAAATTCAGTTTACTATCAAAGGTAAGACCCAAAAATTTGTGCTTGAGGTTGGACACTAACATTACTATTGTAGATTGTTAGGGATGGCTCAAGAAGGATTCCACGATTACGGGTGAAGCAAACACATGCAGTCTTTTCAGGAGAGAACTTAAACCCATTACTGTCAGCCCACCCAGTAAGCTTGTTGATACCTAGCTGAACCCTGCGTTCACAGACTGAGAGGTTACAGGAGGAAACTGAAATTTGTAAATCATCGACGTAAAGTGAATACTGAACCGACGGAGGGATTACAGAAGCAATGGAGTTCATTTTGACTATAAACAAGGTGACACTTAGTACTCCCCCCTGCGGCACTCCATTTTCCTGCAGAAATTCACGGGAGAGTGTGTTTCCCAGCTGGACTCGAAAGGTGCGCCTGTCTAAATAGCTCTGAATTGCACGAAGCATGCGACCACGCAGTCCGAGGTCAAACAGGTCCTTCAAAATACCAAAGCACCAAGCCGTATCATACGCTTTCTCGAGATCAAAGAACACTGAGAGGCAGTGCTGCCCGTGTGCAAAGGCCTCACGCACAACAGTTTCGAGACGGACCAAGTGGTCGACTGTAGACCTTGATGAACGATAGCCGCACTGAAATTTGTCGAGGACCTTACCATGCTCCAGATAGTACATCAGTCTACGATTAATTATTCGCTCCAGTGTCTTACAGAGACAGCTGGTAAGAGCAATGGGCCTATAACTCGAAACACAAGAAGCATCCTTGCCAGCCTTCAAAAGTGGAAGGACATGTGCTACCTTCCAAGATGAAGGGAAATAGCCCTCCTGCCATATGCGGTTATAAAGATATAAAATGACGTCGAGCGTAGAAGGATGAAGATGTTGGAGCATTGAATAATGTAAACCATCTGGTCCAGGAGCTGAGGGCTTTGTGTTATGAAGAACTGCAAGGAGCTCGTGCAAGCTGAATGTAGCATTATATCCCTCCTGTTCACCTCCTTAGTTTTTCAAGGGATTTCTCTCAGCCTTCAGTTTGTGTTGAAGGAAAGTAGATGAATAATGATGTGAACTGGATATATATTCAAAATGTTCTCCAAAAATATCAGCCTGTTCCTCGAGTGTGTCTGGGCATGTTCCATTCCTAAAAAGCAGGGGGAGTTTAAATGCATGATAGGTACCATTGATCTTGTGTATTCGATCCCAGACCTCCTTAGGTGAGGTACTGCTATTTATTGTAGAAGCATAGCCTTGCCAACTTTCCCGTTTGGCTTTTCTTCGAACGTAGCGTGCACGGGCTTTCATTTTCCGAAAGGATATGAGGTTATCTCTAGTGGGGTATCGTCTCAGAATACCCCAAGCACGATTTTGATTCTTGCGTGTCTCTTCACATTCCGAATTCCACCAAGGCTTTGGCCTCCTAGGGAGAAATTGAGATGTCTGCGGGATGGACAGCTTGGCTGCTGCTATGATGTGCTTGGTTAAAAGATGATTGAGTTCGTCAATTGTGAGACTATCCAGACGAGAATGTGCTAAAAGCGATGCCTGCTTGAAAAGGCCCCAATCAGCCTTGTCAAGCTTCCAACGAGGCGGGCGTGTAGGAATTAAAAGAGGGGCTACGCTACAAGTTAAAAGAGTGGGGAAATGATCGCTTCCACGTGGATTGGAATCCACACTCCAGGAAAAATCTGGAAGTAAAGTGGCAGAACCAATTGAAAGGTCGATGGAAGTTGATGACAAAGATGATGGACTAAAATAGGTTGCCTGGCCCGTATTAAAAAGACAAAGACTTCGTGTGGTTAAAACTGACTCAACAATTTTTCCTCTGACATCCTGACGTGTGCTCCCCCATAAAGGGTTGTGACAGTTAAAATCGCCCATCAAAAGGAAAGGCTCAGGAAGCTGGTCTAACAGTGAGTTAAAATCTGAACATTTCAAGGTGAAAGAAGGTGGCAGATATAAAGAGCATACTGTCAGAGCTTTATGGGGCATGAACCGAACTGCCACTGCTTCAAGAGGTGTGGACAGTGGAACCTCTGTGCAGGGAAAGTCTCTCGGGAGGACCACAGCAACTCCACCAGACGAATTGCCAGAACTCGGACGATCCTTCCGGAAAACCTGGTAACGTCTCAGAAAATTAGTGCGACTGGGACTCAAATGAGTCTCTTGCAAGCACAGTGCTCGTGGCCTGTACTCCTCCAGAAGATGCTCCACATCATCCAGGTTTCTTAGAAGGCCACGACAGTTCCATTGTACGAACACTGAAGCCAATTTAGGAGTAAAATCCTGAGAACATAAAAGAGTGATTTAGTAGCTTCACTTTGGAGGTGTTACGGGTTTTTTAGATTTTTGTTTCTTTGTAGTCTGCCACTCCATCTCATCCTGGTCAGACCCCGGAGTCGACGAGGGGGCAGACAAGGCAGTTCCAGTGCTCTCCTGGGCCCCGCAGGCAAACTTGCCTGCCGGCCTGGGAGGGTCCGTGCCGCGAGGCCCCGATCCGCGGCCACGACCAGAACCCGGTGGAAGGGTGGTTGATGTACTGGGGAGGGGTTCCACCCCGTCCATCTGTTCCACCTCGTTTCCTGACAAGGAAGCTGCATGCGATCCACGCAGCTCCTTGGTTCCTGGCTGCCTCTCCATCGACTGAGGCTGAGGTCCTCGCTTTTTCTCCTCCATAGGAGTGCGGCCTGTGTTGACAGGTGCAGCCGGTGCTGGCCTGTCCTGACCAGAGGAATCAGCTGGAGCGCCCTCTCCACGAGGAGGGGGAGCCTGCTGACCCTTCGTTACCGTCTTGAAAGGGAGGGCGGGCACGGCTATTGCCGGCCCGTCCTTGCCCAGGGGAGCGGCATGCTGCCCCTGCTGTGGGGATGGGGCCCTTAGGTCGGCAACCAAGATCTCAGGAGAGACCTGGGTGGCCTTTGTCTCCGAGCGTGGTGCAGGGACCCTGCGCACTACCTCGGCATAACCTCCCTTAGAAAGGAAGGAAAAGCGCTTCTTTGCATCTGCATAGCTCAGGTTTTCTTTTACCTTAACTGCGAGGATATCCTTCTCTTGCTTCCAGAGGGGGCAGCTTCGGTAGTAGGCAGGATGTGGTCCTCCGCAATTTGCACAGTGTGCCTCTGCCTCGCAACCATCAGACACGTGACCCTGATTTCCACATTTGGCACATGTCTCCTTCCCACGACAGCTGCGTGATCCGTGGCCAAAGCGCTGGCAACGAAAACACCGCTGGGGGTTGGGGATGTATGGGCGGATGCGACAGTTGAGGTAACCGGCTTTGACCGTCTCCGGGAGTGCCCGTCTTTCTAAAGTGAGGATAAAATGTTTCGAGGGGATACTCTCACCATTCTTGCGGAACACTATGCGTCTGACATCAACGACACCCGAACTTTTTAGTCCCTCAAGAAGTTCGTCTTCACTGGTGTAAAGAAAAGCTTCTTCAGAGAGAACACCACGGACCGTGTTTAGTGTACGGTGAGGGCTCACCGACACCTCCACGTTGACAATGGTGGTAAGTCTGAGAAGCGCTTCGCTTTGTTTTTTAGTGTTTATTTCAACAAGAAGGTCTGCCGAGTGTAGTTTCTTGGCTTTGTAAGAAAATCCAACAAGATTTTCTAGCACTTTGGCAACAATAAAAGGTGACATCTTGGCTACAGGTTTTTGCTCGTCATGTGAGTGAATAACAAAAAACTTTGGGAATGATTCAACGGTTTCTTTTTCAATGGTTTGTGGTTCTGAACGCTGCCTCTTAGAGGTACGTCCCGAACCGGGTTTAGGGTTTGCGGAAGCCATGAAAGGCGGAGGATGTTCAGAAACTGTGGCGCACCACCCACCACCGAGCCCAACAAGGGGATAGGTAGCACCCCATAACAAGTATGGCTTGGCTGGGTATGCTACACTACCAGTGCTGCCAAGTAACTATAACCAAGTGTGGTTCGAGAAAGGGATCTGTCTCCACCCAAGGTTAGCCCTTGCCGCCAAAGAAGGTGAGAATGAAAAAAGAAGAGCAGAGAAAGGAGAAAGAAGGGAGGGGATAGTAGAAGAAAAGGCGACTAGACTGAATCATCCTGGCCGGGCCTTACCAGGACTCCCGTCTACGAGAAGCGGGGGCCGAAGTGGTGTATTGCCTCACCCGGGGGGCCCCGAAGGGTCCAAACCTACCCCGGGCTCGGCTCAACCACCAGGATGCCCTTTTCCCCGGACACGGGAAAGCCACGCACAGCCAGACGTGGGCGGGCGAACCCGCATGGCTCGGGGTCCGTGGAGACGCCACTCTCCAAACACCTGCTTTCACAGGTGCCCCCTGCGGGGATATTGAAGATCGTTGGTGATCTTACAGCAACTTGCAGAACTCTTTTGCTGTTGGGCGTCTTTGGTCTCCTTGTCTCATCAATCTTGACTTGAAACTTTCCATCCATGATATAGTTTTGTATGACCAAGGCTTTTGTGCCTCTCAGGCAACAGTTTCTTCGGCGCTCTGAATGACTGCCCAATGCGGAACCGCATCCAACGCCTTTTTTTAGATCTGAGAGTCTTGTATCCGTCGCATCAGTGTTGGTGAGATCGGGGTTAAGCTGAGTTGTGACCATTTGTCTAAATGTGTCGTAGCTGAGTTTAGGGGAGATAAGAGAAGGTTTACCCCCGTTCTTGTTGAAAGCTGTGATTTCTTTTTCGTACCTGACTTTAGTGTCCTTTGGTCGTGGGGTATTGTTGCTTCTGGTGAATGTAGGGACGGCGTTGGAGGCGTGGTATATAAGGCGTGTCTCAAATTAACTTTGCTGCTGAGTTTCACGCGCTACCATTTCTTTTCAGTGTATTCCTTCGCGTTTTCTGTTTTCGTAACCTAGGCTCAGGTTTACCATCATGTTCAACTTACACCAGCTCGCCTGCGCTTTTGATCATTTTTATACGTGGCTAAGTGCCGCATATTTTTTTTTGGGGGGAGGGGGGGGCGTGAATTAGAGAAAGGGGTTATTTTGTTTTTATAAAGGTACCGGGGTTTTTTTGTTTTTTTTTTAATTACGCATTAAAAAGTTTAGGTGGCGATGCAGGCGAGTTGGTTCATGACTTAAGAAATTGGGAACAGCGCGCAAAAAAGACGAGGACAACGAGAGTAGAGCAGAGGACAAGCGCTGACTATCAACTGCAGTTTTATTAAAAACGGCTCAAGCAAGAAAACACCACAAAGACAACCAACGCCGAAACAACCAATGGCGTGTCGCTCACCATGCATCTATAAAATCGATCTCTTTTTTGTGAAGATAAACCGAAGGCTGGCTGACGCAGTGCCCCGAGCCAGATTTTTCGATAGCATGTGCCTACAGCACCTCTCTTTGCACTTTTGTGCGCCCCCTGCCAATGATTATGGTATCTTTGAAGACGGGGTGACACAAGCAGTCTCTGCAGTGTACGTATAAGTGACCTCCTGTCATTGACCGCAGAGAAAGGGCATGTTCACGCATTCTCTCATTGACGCAGCGTCCCGATTGTCCTATATAAACCCGGCCGCATGACAATGGGATTTTGTAGATGACACCCACCACGCAATCGACGACCATGCCCTTTCCCTGCGGGCAATGACAGGAGGTCACCTATAGACCGGCACGCTGTTTACAAACAAGCGCGCGTTTGCCCACACCGGGTGTGGGCACTGCGCGTGCGCAGAAACCGAATTCGCGTGAAGTGAAGCGTCTGCGCATGCGCAGTGCTGTCGACAGCGCCACCGCAGCTGCGTGACGTCAGGGCCGCGTGTTGGTCTATACCTACACTGCAGAGAGTGCTTGTGTCACCCCGCCTTCAAAGATACCATAACCATTGGCAGGGGGTGCACAAAAGGGCAAAGAGAGGTGCTAAAGGCGCATGCAATCGAAAAAGCTGGCTCGGGGCACTGCGGCAGCCAGCCTTTGGTTTATCTTCACAAAAAAAGATCGATTTTATAGATGCATGGTGAGCGACACGCCATTGGTTGTTTCGGCGTTGGTTGCCTTTGTGGTGTTTTCTTGTTTGAGCCGTTTTTAATAAAACTTCAGTTGATAGTCAGCGCTTGTCCTGTGCACTACTCTCGCCGTCCTCGTCTTTTTTGCGCCCTGTTCCCAATTTCTTAGAGAGTTTAACAAGTAGTTAGTAAGCTACAAACCCAAAACAATAATTGTAAGCGATATTTACTAAACGTTCGAAAATCATTGTACCCCGTTTATAAGGGTATGAGCGCTAAAATGATTAGGGTTCAATGTTTTTTTCCGATTGACACGCTCGAGAGGCTGATCGGTCGGAGTGCTGGTTGTTTGAAGAGCTGAAGTACTGGGGATGGTCCAATGCGGCAGAAATTCGCAGTTACACTGCTCACACATGCTACAAAAGACACGGTTTTTGCTACAGACATGGTGACAGGCTTGTTGGAGACACGTCTCAAGCCCGTCAGAAGCATGCTTGCTTCATACGTTTGTATGTTTCGAACACGTCTACAGGTAGTTTTTCGTATGACCTATGTGACACATGCACGAAAAAAAACTGCCTCAGACAGTATCTGCAAGCTGTCTGTTGTTTGGTGTATTCGCAGCGTGAGCACGGTTTAAGGGTTGAGTAGTTACCGTTACCTTGGTCTCCCACGACAAGCGACCCATTAGAGCGTTCGCCCACACGTTTCTCCTCGAGTGAAAGGCTGCTCAAACTGGACAGGGCTTTTTAAAAAATTACACCATCTTCCCGAGGGGAACCATGGGGTGATGCGGAGCATCGTGTTGGTTCCGAGGAAAGAGTCAGTTGCGTGCTGACGTCGAGAGATGGCGCCACCGACTGCCCTAGCGTTACCCCCTACGCGAGCCTTCGTCGCGGCTCGCGGCAGAGAAACTTGGAACGCTCGCCGCTAGCCGTTTATTTTTTTTCACACTTGAAGGAGAGGAGACTAGAGGAGGAGAGTTGCGCGTGCGCGCGCGGTGTGAGGAGAAGCGAACGCACGCGCAGTGCACGCAGCTGGTAGAGAGAGAGAGCGGAGAGAGTAACGCGCAGCTGTTGGAGAGAGGGAAGGAGGAGAGTTGCGCGTGCGTAGTTCGAGTGCCGACTACAACGCCGACGCCGCGGGACATAGACCCGAGCAAGAGATGCTCCGCATCTAAAAGTGTAAATGCCTAAAAAAAAAAAAAAAAAAAACGCGAACGTTGCTAAGTACACGCATACGTTTTGCCCGAGGACATCAATTACACAGAAAGCAAGGCTTTCCCCTTGCCTCCTCGCTGTTATTTTCTTTCTTTTTTTTTTATTTTCGGGAGTCTGGGAACTGGCGAACACAACGGAGATCTTGACAACAGTCAGCAGAGTTTTTGAGTGGCCATGTCCTACCTTACTTCATTAACGGGCTGCAAGGCCATGTACAAGGACTCTTGCAAAAAGTGATTTCCCCTCGACAAAACAAAAAAAAAAATGTTTTAAGCGGACGGGAAGCAAAAAGAATGCCTACGCTTTCATCCAGCACATGCTGGTCACTGCAGAAAACGTGTCCTGTGTAGACAACCTTTGGACCACGCACTCGTGGAAACAGCACTCACCCGCTGGGGTCGTTCAGCCAGCTTGAAGCGAACGCTGCCCGTCGGCTTCTTGGTGCGCGCTTCGTCTACCAGCAAGTACATGGCGAACTTGGGCAGCTGGCGAGACACTTCGAACACGTGGAAGTGCTTGCTAGAAAAGACACGCCCAAGTCATTTCACGCTGCTCGTGAAGCGAAAATGAAGGAGTATCAAAACTGGACACAGCATATGCTGAGCACGGCATTTGCTCTACCGAAAGTGGAGGTTTTCCTCCGGTTCCGTACTGCTCCGAGACGTTTTCGAATGTGTCAGCGTATATTGCCCTGGTGCTCGCAGCCGTCTTTTGTTTCTACTGGACTGGGCTGGTTTTGGGAGGCCTCGATGCGGTTCCAACCGTGCTCTTTTGCCCCGTTCGTTCCCTCGTCATGTTCACTTTCCTTCTTACGTAAGAGGGAAAGAACCTTCTCGCACGCTTCCAACAACGCTCCGCTTCGAAAACAGCAGTATGTGGACCGTAATCGGCAATCGAGGGAAGCTGTGGTGACTGCACCCGAAACTGCCGACGTACGAGAGAACGTACTCTCCCTCCGAAGACAATAGTCTCCAGAAAGTTGCGAGGTCAGCCTTCTCATCCTTCGCTGAGTCAGAACCCTTTGCGCTGAATGCTAACGCATATTGTCGCGAATCAGCGTAGCAACAGCAGCGATTTCGGTGTCAATTTTTGGGCCGGGAGGAAAGCTACCCTCCGTTTCCCTCCTTGGAAAGAGGCTTGGAGCGTGCTCATCAGTTGGGTCCAGACAGCCAGTCACACGCTCTGCTGGCTGCCGCCAAGGCCTCCACTCCACTGTTTTCAGTGGATCCCGAAAACAAGAAAAGGTTGGAGACAACGGCGAGGAGGAAAGCAGTGCTGTTCGCGTGGTTTCTGCCCTCAGTGAAAACAGACGCCAGCACCGCACCGTTCACGTTTTGTTTTGTGTTTTTTTTTTGTTCTTGAGGCGTGTGTTTTTCTTTTATTTATTTTGGCCGTGCACTGCTTTTAGTGTCTCCTGTTTTGGCAGCCCTTAAGCAACACGAATGGCATTCTACCCGCAAGGAGACATCCGCGAAGGCTCGGAGAAGTAATGCCACCACATCTATGTTCAGACAAAGTGATGAAACCTAGACGCTCTAGCTGCATTTTAATACAGAACGACCGAACGGCTTGTACGGTCGCTCTCTCATTGTATCGGCAAATTTATTACGATGCTTATTACGCCGTCAAGTTTAACGCAACAAAGGCCCGCGAATGATATGTCGGGTTGCTCACTGTATGCCTTTGCACACATCACGCAACTTTCTGACGTCACGGTACTGCACATGACCAGTCTTCAACTCACGCGCATGCGGCTTACGCGGACGGGCAGTGTCCACACCCGGTGTGGGCAAACGCAATTTTTGTTTGTAAACAGCGTATTGATGTATAGGTTGATGCGATAGAAATACTGATTGACGTCTCTTTCGTTGTGCTCTCGATAAAACCGGCAAAATATGAGTCCTTTTTTGTTCGGTTGTCTCTGAACTACTTAATTTATATACTGGCTTCGCCGCAACGTTCTCCTCGACTGAAAAATAGCGTAGTTTGCAGTGAACTTATTTTTCCACTAGGTATTAGCACCGCTTCCAAATAAAATAAAAGAGTTTTTTTTTTTTAGATCCACAAAAACATTTACGAGGAATCCTTAATCTGATTTATGAGAGCTCCTCAAGGTAAAGAAGATATACGCAAGATTAAATTGACTTACCACCTAAGATGGAGCTCCACTCGCGACAGATGCGCCGCTCAAAAACTCCGCATGGTCCGTGCATCAATCCAAGGACCTATTTCAGGCTAGCGGAGCGCTCTATTAACGGAGCTAACTAGGAGCTTGTGACAATAAGCATTTTTTTTTTAACGCAACTGCGTGAGAAACAATGTTGGTGGTAACGCGTTACAAGTAACGGCATTTCCGAAAACGCGATACTTTTTTATATAAGGAGTAACGTTCTCTTTACTCTTTCAAAAACCGTAACGTATAACGTACATACGTTTTGTATTTCCAGTAATGGGAAACGTTCTTACTTTACTCATTACAACTTCCCAAGACTTACGACAATTCCGCTTAATTATTTTTTCCTGTTTCTAGGCGTTAGGTATTTAAAGGGGTACGGAAACAAAAATTGAAATATTCAAATTTCGTTCGGAAATGAGTCAAGCATGACGGATAATAACCGTAAATGATAGTCGCACGCTTGTATTTTGAACGACTGACTATATTTTTTGTTCCAAACGGTATACTCGAGCAAGCGCTCGAAGAGAAGTGAACGGAGAGCGCGATGCGTCATGGGATATCCGGCTCAAACAAAAACAGAAAAAAAAAATTCCCCGCATTCCTGACGTAGTAAGGCTGTCGTGGTTATGAGCTTTGCCGTTGGTGGCGTTGTCAGCGTTGTGGTGGTGTAAATAGCGTCAACGCGTTACAACCGAGCCGTTCGAAGTACCCGTGGGGTGACGAGCGTGTGGCTGGCCCAAAGAGCACGTATTCCTTCCACAACACTGTCCGCTTAGGGCTGACCGGGGTGGGGAAAGCAACTTTTGTCCGAATTTGGAGTGACGGGCTATTCTTTTAGTGGCAGAATGGCTGTGTCCGGTTTCACAAATGAGGGTCCGAGAAAGAGGGGAGTCCCTCCTTTCCGTCTTCTTGGACTGTTTGGTACAATACGTGATTTGTGAGTTGAGGAGGAAAGCTAAGAAGGAAGGTGTTGAAATTCCAAAGAGCGGCGCTGCTCCAAAGCAATGTGCTACGTCATGTCTACGTAGCAAGTTCCCCAACGTTGCTAGGTTACGTCCCAAATAGACTCCACATGCATCCACCAGGTGCATATTAAAAGATCGTTTAATTTGCTTTAAAATTACTTTGCTTGTGCCTGTCAACAAAAGACTGGTATTTTTGAGGTTATGCTGCAACATGCAACACATTAAAGTTAAAAATGAGCGCTGGAAGTTCGTTTCCGAACCCCTTTAAATCTTTACACTCATCCCAAATACCTTCAAAATGTTGCCTCTTTTCCCTGCGCAAACACTCCCACTTTCCCATTGTAAAAATACGGCCACTCCCTTTTTTTTATTGTAAAAAAAACGATACTGTATTGTTAATGAAAAGTAACGCAAAAGTAAAGTGCCTTAGTTTTATCGGTAACGTTGAATGTAAACCGTTCCTTTTATTTTGATGTATCCGAGATCGTTAAGATGTTCCCTTTATTCGATAGCAACGAGTAACGTATTTTGTTACATCTTTAGTAACGTCTATAACAGTGCTAAAAGAACTTAAAAATGAGAAAAAAAGGCACGGGAGAAGAATCCAAAGAATACCACCTAAAGTCAAGGCTTACGTATGACGTCATGGTTAGTGGTCCAGGAGACGTCAGGTCCCTAATTAAGACTTGGTAGGACGTTCTTTTCTGAACTATTTATTGTTCGTTAATGTTAGCTAGCATATACAATAGATCACGAGACAGCTTACAATTATCTCTAAGCACGCACCACCAGTAACATGGCGCTGTTGTTTAATCGAAATCGTAATTCGAATTTGAGGCAAATTAGCTCTGTTTGCAGGACTGCTAGTTGGTAAAAGTGGAAGTATGAAATAGAAACGAGCTGTTTGTCTCTGAAGACAAACTGTAGCAGTTGCTACTACTTAAATGAATGCTTTCACTTGAAGTATGTAAGCAAGTTATAAACAACAGTCGAAATGAAAAGGGGGAACCGGTGGCCGAGTGTGGTAGCGCTGCAGAACCCAGGGATCCTGGAATGAATCCCCACCCTTGCCCGTTTTGATCTGACTGAGCGTCGTACCGGTGTGCGAGCGTGATTTCCTACGGCGTGATGCAAGCTTAACGTGTCAGGCTAGGACAGGTAGTGCATTAGCTAAATTGCTCTTTTTCTCAGCTGAGACACCAGACGCCCATTGGGGCTGACTGATTGTCTAAACATACTCACAGCACTCTTCTAAATACAACTAATTAAACTTATGGAGATTTCGACAATTTTAACCACGTGGTACTTGGGAGAGTTGTTTTTTTAGCAAACCGATTTGCTTTAGCTTTTTTTTTAAAGCATTCAAGCAACGTGATAGATATATATATATATATATATATATATATATATATATATATATATATATATATATATATATATATATATATATATTTATTTATATCGAGTGTTTCGATGAAGCTCACCAAAATTTTCTTAAATTAGTGTATTCGAGGTAAAAACGATCATTTTCTTGGGACCGCATTACTCGTGGTAGCGGACGTCAGAAAATACGCGATATTTACTTGTTAGCTCCCTAAGTAATTAAAAATGACCAATTAACCTATTAAATAGTGAAAACAGACATATCATTCCAATAAGAAACTTGCTGAGCGTAATCGAAAACCACCAAACTGGTAATTTTCAAAATGACTGAGCGCATGAAAGGCGTAGTAGTGCGTTAAAGTTACCTCTCGTCATACTTGGGTAGTAATTTAATTACAGTAATTAAATTACTGTAATTTAATTACTTTTCTTGGTAATTTGTAATTGTAATGAATTACTTTCGGCTAAAAGGAATTGTAATTGTAATTTAATTACTTTCTAGCGCCAGTAATTGCAAAATTTCAGGCACAATTACAATTACTTTTGCAAAACTTTGCGGCACCAACGAAACCTCTCTGGAAGCCTCAGCGCTCGCACAAGCGGCCTAGTGCTCGGTGACGCACTCTCATAGACACACACTCGCACACACGCACAACATAAATAGTGTCGCATTGTTTTTTTTTTTTGTTTTTTTTTGTTGCTTACACTGCGGGCTGAGAGAAAATCCTCTTTGGAGCCTACCCCAACGGTGCCGTGTAGCGCCGTCTGCTGTGCGAGCAGAAAACAATTGCGTAAACATGCCAGAATATTGAAAAAAAAAATGATTATCAGCTTTTAGCGGAGGTTGGGAATTTTAATTGTCTATGAAGCTACTTTTTATTTTTTTTTTGCCAGCTTTTACGTTCCTCTTCCAGTATTGTCACATATTTTTATTATATTCAAGTTTATTTCCTGTTCGTTTTACTTAGGATATTATTTGCATAAGCGTTTTGGAGACTGTCCTCGTACCTGTGTATATTGTTACCAAAGATTTGGGAGTCCTGAATCGGTTCCTATATATTTTGGAGCCATTATAATTTCAACTCAATGTAAATAATTTACAATACCATGATGTTTGCATGGGAATACGGTCGTAATAGCGCATGTGGATTTTAATTTTATAATAACACCTGTAAAATATTCCCATATGACTAAATGTCGCATTTTATTTGCCTGGCTAACAAAAGTCTGTCAACCCAATTTTTATTTGCCTGGCTAACAAAAGTCGTCCAGCACATGAACTAATTTATTATTATTATATATTAAAAATATAATAACTTGGTACATCATTGCCACAAACTGTCAAGCTCTATCATGAATTTTCCAAAATTTATAAAAAGAAACTATACAACACGTGGCATTTATGCAGCGATGCTTAAGCCTCCTCAAAAGGAATACACAAATACATTTCATTCTATACAACTCGTTTAAAGTTATATGGCCCAAGTCAGGTCGCTCTCAGAAATAAGTAATTGTAAAGTAATTGCATTACTTTTAAATGTAATTTGTAATTGTAATTAATTACTTTTCACATAGTAGTAATTGTAATTGTAGTTTAACTACTTTTGAAGCGAAGTAATTGTAATTGTAATTAAATTACATTCTGAAAGTAATTTACCCATGTATGCCTCTCGTGGAGCAGGTACGAGGCCGGCGTTTGCGATAAGGCGCCTGCGCGTTTTTTTCCGCCTCTTATCAGAGCCCCAGCCTTGTACCTGCTCCACGAGTGGTAACTTTAGCGCACTACGACGCTTCCCACGTGCTCAAAGTCTTTCTGAAAATTAAGGATTTAGTGTTTTTTGTTGACTTTCAGCAAGTTTCTAATTGGAACCATATGTCTATATTCACTAATTAAAAAGCTAATTAGATTTTTGTGGTTAATTAGCGAACCAATTAGCAAGTATCGCACATGTTCTGACAGCCACCACCACGAGTAATGCGATCCCGAGAAAATGATTTGTTTACCTGGAATACACTAATATTGGGACTTATCGTCAGTCTTCGCTGAAGCACCTGATCTATATATATCCAAGAAAACTTGAGAAACTTTCCACAGAAATATCATACGAGAAAACTTGAAGAAAGGCAGGGGATTGGTGCACACCTTTTTTTCTGCCCGACGAATACTTTGAGGTGAAGATCGACGGCCTGATCCTTGGTCGGAAAGAGCGGAATGCTCGCTTCGGACGTCACAGCGTCGTCCTTTGGATGACTGCCACGAAAGAAGTAACAAGATTTGGAGAAAAAAAAAAAAGGCAAAAAATATGTACGTGAAAACTCGCGGCCTAGCTTAGAACTCGACATTTAAGGTCGTATAAATCAACGCACAGCTTTGACGTTGCGTCGCCGCGGTTGCGCTGGTATCGGCACAGCGCACGTGCAGACGCTTTACCTCCCTCGAATCCACGGTTTCCGCGAACGCGCAGAGCCCATGCGCGGTGGTGTGGGCCAACGCGGGCTCGTTTGTAAACAGCGCGCATGCGTGTATATACGGTGAGAAATTGAGGGAGAGGAGGACATGAGGGAGCGCGCGGGTGCGTAAAAGCACCGAGCTCTCTTGTTCGAATGCGTTCGAACGCCGAACGTCGGCATGCGGCGTTCGAACTCAAGATACTGCGCGAGGAGCACGCGATCCTATTGTTCGCTCTGATTGAAGGGAGAGAGCGGGCATAGAGAGGAGCGGCTGCTTAGAGTCTCCAAAAAACCAGTCTCGCAGTTTATGAAATTATAACTGTATAGCACCCCCCCCCTTTCCCCCATCCCCACTTTTTTTTTCTTTATTTCTGGTGTTTATATTTCACTGGTCCCATTTCGTTTGGAAGATGTAAAAAAAGCTTTTCTACGTTCAGGATCACTAGAAAGCATATGCGAATATTTGCTATCATTATACCTAAATGAGGTCGCAAGCGTTTCTCTCACTAACAACAATTTTGCCACAAAAAAAAAAAAGATCCCATGGCCACGGACGTTAATATATTTGGGATTGATAAATTTTTACATACTTTTAGACCTCCAAAAGGACCGTCCTCATGACCGAATAACCGCTAACTATCCCGCCGCCCATAAAACGCCAATTTCTTTGCTATGCAACGCTGATATCCGCTAAATGCAGCGGCAAGTCCGCTAAATTGGCAACACTGGGGCCGAGCTTCTTGAACTGCGCAGATGGATCAACAGCGACTTACTGGACAAAGCTTTCGCCGCTAAAGATTCCTTCGGCAAACAGCATGACGGCGTGAATGACGGTCTCGTTGTTCGTCTTGAGCGCTACCTCCACGTGAGGCTGTGGGAAAAGAAGCAACGCAAAGCTGACGTACAGTGTACTCAACTGTTAAATATAACGCGGGAGCGGTGGCCGGAGAGACTGCATGTGTCATCTACCGGCTCACTCTGGCAGCTTATGCCGCTGTTATTTTCCAGAGTTACACACCCAACTTCGAAACAATTGCCGATGCATGACTCGGCGATAAAAAAAAAAAGAAATATCGCTTTATGATTTTGTTTTTGTTGTTTAAAGAATGTGGCCTTTATCAGAGAAACTGCAAGATCACCAATGCGTAGGTGTGACTTGGCAAAAACGAAAAAACAAACAAGTGAAAATTTAAAGCGTGGGTGATAAAAAAAGAAGCGAGGAGGTCATGCGCTAATTGTATCGGGGAGTGGCGGCAATCGAAACAAGAGCCACCTTATTCTCTGCCGTATCATTGATTTAATCACTAGACAGCTTCGACATCAGTTTCAGCCACCGCTCCCGCGTTATATTTAACAGTTGCGCACACTGTACATGTTTAAGCAATGTCGAGAAATATCTCGCTTACCGAAATGTCAGCCGTCCCAGAATTGATGGCAAGCAGTGTCTTCAACTGCGTGGCTGCCTGTAAGTTGCCAAAAACCGTGAATCACGACCTAACATTTCATACCGAAATAGCAGTACTCGTTAGTTCTTGAAATATTAACGCATTAATTGTTTTATTGACATTATTACTGTCCTCCAAATGAATTGAAATATCGTGATCGTGATTTCCAAAGTCTAATGAACGTCACTATTGCTTTTGGATTTCTGTATTAGGCTGCGATGTGCCGCGGTGACGAACTACGACAGCGGCTAAACGTTTGCAGCGCGATTTCATATATTTATCAAATCTGTAGAATACAGCGAGGCACCGATGGCGGGTTAGACTTTCAAAGGAACCGGAAGCACGACTGGTTTAATCAAAATTATGAAATAACGAGTTGCGTAATTTAATAGACAGTGTTTTAACATACTAACAAATTTACTTTTTGGTAGTTATTTTGGAGTGTAATGAGTGCGTTAGCAAGTTACATGAAACTTAGCGGGTTACCTGTAACATCGCGAAGTACTTCGAACCCCTTTAGATCCAACGGGGCTTGAGGCTAACCTATTTAATAAAGTTTTTGCAGTCTTCGTAGGCGTAGCAATATTTCAAGGGTTTCAATTAGGCAGATTGAGACACACTGGACATCTTTCGAAAATTAACGCTAAATGACTATTCTCCGAAACATGTAAGAAATTTACAGCCCTTTCTGAGACAACAGGTTAGGCTGAAAGGATGAAATGGTTCCATTAGAAACGTCACATACATACCGAGACAGGACACAACCTAGAATAGGGTGTTTCCACGTTAGATTGTACAATAACCGTGCGGGTAATATTTTTGTCATATTTACGTGACGCTTATATGCAGTGATGTGATTGACCTAAGCCGTTTTGGAGCACCTTTCGGAGCAGCCAAAACAGTGTTTTGGAGCAGCAGAAGTAGCCTTTGGAGCAGCCAAAACAATGTTTTGGAGCAGCAAAAGTGGCTTTTGGAGCAGCCAAAACTGTGTTTCGGGGCACCAAAACTGGCTTTCGGAGCAGATATTCTTAGAAAAATAAAAATATTCGTTTTAGATGCTGGAGAAACGAAGAGCACTTTGCTCGCCGAAATAAACGAATTATGGTCAAGTTCGACCACCTATGGAGTCTTGAAAGGTGTAACTGAAATGTCAATGACATGACACATTTTGTAATGCTTCAGTTAAATCATACATATATATGTACCCACTATAGATAGATAAGAACCAAACTTCAGGTATTCAAATTTATTTGAAAACCAAACTTCACATATTAAAATTTATTTGAAAACCAAACTTCACATATTAAAATTTATTTGAAAATGACCAGCTTAGTAGTAAATATCACAGGATTCGGTTGACTAGTGATATAATATAATAAATGGAAGCAGTCTCCGACTGATGAAACACGTAACAACTGCAGTGCAATGCGAAATTGCACTCACGAAAAAAGGTGCATTACAACTAGCGTGCACTTTTTGCTTTTCAAAACTTTCTGCAAACCTGCTGCAAGCTTCGCTTTCGCTTAGGCTAGTAATGAATGTCCACTTTCAATGTCTCCAAAGAGACTTTGAGACATTCCACAAGTGTACAGTGCTGTAGGCGTTGCCGAGCAATTCTAAAAAAATTGACCGCATCTCCACGTGGTGAATGATGTTGCTTGGGGCGAAGCTCTGGTAGTGCTTGTCTGCGTAGACGCCGAGCCGCAGCATGCCGAGCCTTTTCATTCATGTCAGTAGGAGAATGTGTGGTTTTCTTCTTTTTCTTTTTTTAAGCAGACAGATGGGATGGCATCTCAGAACCCCCTACTCTTTTTTTTTCTTCTTTTTCTTTGAGCCTTTTCATTCATGTCAGTAGGAGAATGCTTGGTTTTCTTCTTTTTCTTTTTTTAAGCAGACAGATGGGATGGCATCTCAGAACCCCCTACTCTTTTTTTTCTTCTTTTTCTTTTTTCATACTTTTTTTCATCTTTTTTTTTTCCAATTTTTTTTTTTTTTTTTGCCCTACACGAGCACGTGAGCATGTGCTCACGTGCTCGTGAGCACGTGATCTCACGAGCAGAAGCACGAGCACCCGACGCCGGGCCTACGGCGGACGGCGGACGGACATGGCTAGCCCCTAAGGAGCTTCGCCCCTAAAAACCGCTTGCCACCGTTTTACTGATTCTTGACGTGCCAGATCTTCGTCAAAAGAAAACGTAAAACAGTGGATTGCAAGCGTCCCGGCTGGTGCCTCTGTCGTGCAATCATGTTTGCATGCACGTCAGGGCAACTTCGGCAGGCTTGCAGCTGCACGTGCTTCGTCGCGCGAGCGGAGATGGCTGTTCGATCGAAACCGAAACCATGCCTCTCTGCTCTGTCACCAACTGGTTTCCAAAAATGTATGCAAAATGTAACTGCCCAGTAATGCGACAATAAACAGTCCAGCGGCGCGTGCTTGCAAGGCCGGCAGGCGAGGTACAAGCTAAACATACAGAAAAAAAGAGCCTGAGCGCATCGATGCAGGACATCGCGAGTCAGGGTCAAAACGTTGTTGGAGCGCATTGTGCAACGACTGAACTCGAGACAAACAAGCTCGCTGTGCGAGTTCAGCGTGCAGACACTCCTTCTTTGCTTTAGCTCACTTCTCTTCACCAACTTTCTTTCGCGACAGATTTTTCATGTACTGGGGTCCCTCACGGAAGAAAGCCAACCAAGAAAAACCTAGGTAATCAATACTTCCACACAGCAGTCTTTGAGTTAAAAAGATTTTTGTAGTAGCGTATGTTTTAAACAAGAACAGGAATGTTGATGAACATGCGGCGGTCCTTATGTTTGAGTTTATGAAGCTCCATATCTGTAGCGACGTGCAGACTGGCAGGCAGGGACCAAACAGTTTTCCTAAGGCCGTTGCTTTCAGAAGCGAGTGCTTCAGCTAAAAAAGTAACTCCCACTGTGCAAAAACGTAATTTCGTTTCACAGCGTAACGGCATGGCTGATACCCAGCACGTTAGCGTCGGATCGTCCGCACACGCCCCCTCTATCGTTGAAAAAAAAAAATGCGAGACGAGATTCACGAGACGACGACAACACGAAAGAAGAGACGGCGGGAAACTCCATGCGAGACCGGATGGACGATTGATGTAACTAAAGCAAGGGTGCAGGCGAGCTGGTTCAATACTGAATTGGAGTTTTGTGCCTGTCCTACGTCCCTTCTTTTCCCCGGCTCCAGGGTTACAATGCCACGATTGATGCAGGGTACTTTGTGTCGGGCGGCCGCTTGCGCCACCTAGCTCACGCATGGTCAATTACGGTACTGAGCTTAGTTTCGGTTTGAAAGGCAACCAAAACTGGTCCTTTGGCGCAGGCTTGGCGCAGATTAGACATATTCTGGCAAAATGTAGCAGGATGTAGCAGGGTTAGCCCCTTGGCGCAGCTTAGCGCAATTGGCGCAGCAATCACATCACTGCATATGTGAAAGCAATGTTCTGGGACAAGCATTCAGTTATATTTGAACGCTGCAGCTAATTTTCTTGCGCAGATACGCAATTTCGAAGCTCGAGGCATGGAAATTGAGGTTTCACTATGGTAATTTCCACAGCTGTCAACGCAATTCACAAACATCAGGCGGTAATACTTTTTCCTACTTAATTTACGAAATGTTCACAACACATACACATAATATTAACAATTACAATAAAAATTTTATAGGCTTGAAAAAACAATGAATCTCGTCAAGTACCCATTTTAGAGACATATCCACAAATTATGTAAAACCAAACTACTTTATAGAATATGTAAACAAATGTATCAAAATTAGCAGATTTAATTGTATTTTACGATAATTTAAAAAGGAAAGCCTAACCGTTGTTGTAGTTTTGTTATTAATGCAGAAACTCAGCTTTCTCTAAATGGGACGAAATCGCACGTCAATATTAAAAACAGTTCCATCTTCTATTTGTTCTTAACTCTCTTTAATCGTCTGTAGTCTCTTGAACTAACTTGTAATGGCCAAATAGTGAGTAACATATGACCTTCACAAGAAGAAAATGAAAACAAACATTTCACTGAAATTAAGCTAGCTTGTCTCCCTCATAGGGAATGTCCCGCGGGACGTCGGCTACAAAGAGACATTTTCTAGAACCGACAACGGCTGTGTAGCGGTGCTGCTCTATTGTAGGGTGTAGAAAGTCGTGCTGTCCCTAGCTTAGTTTTATATTTGTGTTTTCCTGCTCTGCCTTCTAAGACACCCCCCCCCCCCTTCTTCTCCCTTCCCACAACGTGTCCGAGTTTTTTTTTTTTTTTTGTTTTTTTTTTTGGAGCGCCGAAAATGTTATGCATGTCTTATATTTTTATAATGTGGTTGGATTTAGTTTTTTTTTACGAGGCCTACCTAGTTTCTAAATAAATGAATGCGAAATGATAACTTGAAATTTATTGAGAATGAAGATTTTTTTTATTTAACGGAAATAATAACCTATTTGTATCAAACACTGTTCGTATCCTAAATTTGCCTTTTTTGAAATGACCGATACTACAACCTTTTTTTATGAGCGATGCATGTTTTTCGCACGAACGATTTGACCCACGATTTGTTAAACACCCTGTATAGTTATAAGTAAATAGCTGAGTGTTCCTAGCAAGGACATGTCTTTCGTAATATGGTATACATATTGCAGAAATGTGCAAAATATGACACGGACTGCTATTGAAAGAACTGGCATAGAAACACGCAACAAAGTACACTTGTACACACTAAAAAAGGGGTGTAGCCCTTACGCCTCGTCACATATACGACACCCCTAAACTTCAGTTGGACTTACAGTGCACTGACGTTAAACCAACGCAACCAACTTTCACGAACTGCTTGGTAGCCGAGTTGTACAACTTATTAAAGTAAGTGAAAGTGACTGTAAAAAAAGTAATCCTTTTTAGGGCCCTAATGCAAAAACCTCGCGCTTTTTTATGTACTTTTTGATGCGTACTTTAGCTGTTTAATATCTTATATCGCACCGTCATCAAGAATCTCGTAAAAGTTGGGGCCTTCAGTTTAACGTCAGTGCGCTGTTTGGCAAGCTGAAGTTTTGGGGTGTCGTATATGTGACAATGGCTGTAAGGGCTACACCCTTTTTTTTTTAGAATGTAGTTATCAACTTCTATCTCTATTAAATTGTACAGTACGCATCGATGCTTAGAAGTGGGGAGCTGGTTCGTCTGCCATCCCACTATGTTGGGCACCAAACTTTCTGGATACTACTTCTCTACCCTTGTCTGCGCGGTAACAGACTTTCCTCGTGTCGTTTCGGCGGCGACACATTGAAACACAAATATAAAGCTAAGATACGACAGCATTACTTTCTACACCATTCAACATAGCAGCACCGCTGTTCAGCCTCTGTCGGTTCTAGATAATGCATCTCTGGATTTGACGTTGTGAAGCAAAGCCCGTATACCAAAGACAAGCTAAAACAATTTAAGGGAGGGTTCGTTGTTGTTTTTCGCTCTACGAGATCATACGTTGCTCAATATATTACCATCAGGAGTGAGTTCAAGCAACTGCAGACGATGAAGGAAATATTAAAGTAAATAAAATATGGAGTTTTTTTGTTTGTTTTTTTTCGCTTTTGCCACAGAGGTCAGATTTAAAGTTGTGGCGGGGCATTTCGGGGTGCACTGCAGAGGTTGTAATTGAAACCCTGTCTTCGAACAATGTCAAATGGTGTTTAAAACTAAGAACAAAGTCGCTCGTGAAATAACCAAAGCACGCGATACTGCGAGACGGCGACCAGATTGTGGTAGCGCAATACGATATTAAGGCCGGTTCAGACACTTGCGTTTCAGTACGTTTGACTGCGTTGCGTCGAGAACCGAAAGCGAGTCACCTCCACATCTATGCTTCTTATGAAGGATGGTATCCAATTCAAGGAATCATCTTGGCACGCGATGTAAGCATCAGGGATATCCTGGTTTCTCGCAGCCGCAACGCAGTCAAACGCAGTCAAACGCAGTCACGCGCAACTGTCTGAACCAGGCTTTACTTTCTGATAAACAGATACGACCTCCTCTTGGAGCGAGGAGGTCGTACCATTGACGGCGGAGTAATAAACGTCTGATAGGCATACTTTGTCTTTTACTGTGGTTCATTCGGGCGACGTGCTTGATATTTATACTAGATGCCTTTATTTCTCTTTCCGGCATGCTATTTAGTACCGCGAAATTTCGTATATTTATTGCAAAACCAAATATGAAAAGGATGCCATAACCAACATTCAAATATACCCGCGCTTTTCAATGGCGGGAGGTTAGAAGAAGGGAGGCTTGCAGGTCGACCGGGCACTCTAAAGATGGACTGAATATAATTAAAGTTGTGCACGAAAGGACAGGGAGAAAGAAGAGAAACACATAGACGACAGACAAGTGCTTGTCTGTCGTCCACGTGTTCCTCTTCTCTGTCCCAGTTCTTTTGTGCGCAACTGTAACTATCTTCAATCTATACCAACTCGCTCAGCTGTCTACATTAATAAAAATAGACCCTGCCGAGCATTTGTTTGGTGCTGCTGCGCGGGCGCTGGAGCGAGCTTCCACAGTATTCATTTAACACCATGAAACTGCCTGTAATCAGTTGAGAACAATGTCTACGGTTAAAAGAGTGAACCCATGCCTTCCGACGTCAATTTGTCATTGATGCCAGTAGGTACTTTCATTTTGAAGAAAACGCGCTGAGGACTAAAATTGTAAATTCAATAACTTCGTAAGTAAAATTTATTTCGAAACAATATTTAGGTTACTATTTCAGCGATGTTGTTTGTTTTTTTATCAAATTTTCAGGCAAATCGGGTACTATGAAGAAAAAGCCGGAGTACCTCTTCAAGAAGTTCGCAATATCATTTTATGCAGACACAATATACACACCCACGACGGTGCATATCTAAATAAAAATAATTCACACCTAAAAAAACGACGCTGCAGTCTCTCACTTCATAGTTAAATGAAGTTGTCGCGAATGCTTGAAACGAAGATTGCCCACCGTAAAATGGTACGTTTACATGTGCATTTTTGCGGGCGGATCCACGAGGGCGGCGAGGGGATTTTGGAGCCGGGTGGCAAAATCGACTCGTCGCTGGCGGAAAATTTGGACATGGGTCCCAGACCGATAACATTTTTCGTCAGTGATGAGCGGACTTCGCCACCCGGCTCCGAAGCCCACCCGCCTCTGGCGCGGATCCGCACGCGAATTTGGAAGGTTAAGGACCATAAAGATAGTTCTTGCCGAGACATGCGATGATGCGCCCTTGTATCCCAACAACGCGAACCTTGCTCGAGCGCTCGGCAAGAGCGCGGAAGGAGTCAAACCGAAACAAACAAAAATAATAAAAAAAAGATTTCTTCACTTGCCGACGTGACGGCTGGTGCCGGAGCGGCGGAAGGCGGCAGCGACCGTGGCGAAGCTGTAAAACCCGCGCAACCCGCTCGCAAAACGAGATCCTGC
The DNA here is from genome assembly GCA_013358835.2 of Ixodes persulcatus. Lineage (NCBI taxonomy): Eukaryota > Metazoa > Arthropoda > Arachnida > Ixodida > Ixodidae > Ixodes > Ixodes persulcatus. The sequence continues at coordinate 123,504 of JABSTQ010007949.1, read as the reverse complement.
GCCGCGACTACGCTGACGGCGAGAACTACTTCTGAGTGAATGAAATCGGAGAGAGAGTTAAATAATGAGTTCGATGAGGAACGATAGTTTCTGAGTTTGGTGATTGCGTGAGTTTGTGGAATTGGTGAGCTCATCAGTTCGGTGAAGGGCGTGAGTTGGTTGAGTTCGGCGAGTTTGTGAGTTCGGTGAGGGGCATACGTTTGTTAGTTCGGTAAGTGTATGAGTTCCTTGAGTTCACGCGTGCGTGAGTGAGGCCTTGAAGGTGAGCACGGTCGCGAGGGGGACGGTGAGCGAGTTTTTAATTTTGTTTTATTTTGAACTGGCTATGGGTGAGTGAGTGAGTTTAACCAAACATGCCTAACTCTGTGCCTCAGATACGTTATTCTAATGGGAACCAAACTAGCCAACCGGGCTAGGGAACTGGCTATGGGTGAGTGAGTGAGTTTAACCAAACATGCCTAACTCTGTGCCTCAGATACGTTATTCTAATGGGACCAAACTAGCCACCGGGCTAGGGGTTCAACCGCTTTTACAATAACGTGTTTGTGGCTTACTGACAATAAACGAAATCGAATTGACTTTCAAATCCCACCGAGATGGTTCCGTAGCGCTGGTCTGTAGTTCCCTTCGGAGTGCCGCTCGCAGTCTTCGCTTGTCCTTCGTAGTTGCGCATTTCCAATTGAAGCATCTGCATTGTGCAATAAAATGAGGGTAAAATCAAACAGTACTTATTATCGATACTATTTGTACCTAGGAAACTGCATTTTGAGCCTACAATTATTTTCCTTCTAGCGCTCTTCGCTTGCTTATATAGACTTCACAAAGTAAAAGAAAGCGCCGACGACGTCTCTCGATGGTGCCATCTGGTTCCATTGAGAGATGGCATATTTTGAAGGCGTTTTTAGTCGAAACGCGCTAGCTGAAGCAAATATTTTTGAAGTTATTTGTTTATTTTAAGTAAATAATTTACTAATGATTATACTAAAATCTCAACCTGACGTCCGCTGCCGTGGTTAACATTATTTCGAAGGTGTCAATGATTTAATGTATTGAAAAAAAAATGTGTATCTGACCGGAGCTTCATTTTTCCTGTAAGCACGTGTGGATTCGAGCTCTGTTTCCAGTGGACAATCGACAACGCTCATTCAGATTACAATAGCGGGAAGATGACAGCCTGGGATCATCGGTTTTTTTTTTGTTTTCTTTTCTTTTTTGTACAGTATTGCCAATGTTGATAGTACCTAAGCAAAGTTTACATTTGATTATAAAATTGTCCGTCTAAACTAGCCTTTGCGAAATTAGGCTCATTACTAAGGTGACTGGTACAAAGATACGGCCAAGAAATATTATAAGCTCGTGAAAAACTTCCTATTCACTTCAGTTTACAGTACTATACTGAAATTGGCTTACCTGTTTCTTTTGACTGAGCTCGCGGACAGTATCTTGTTCAAAAGTAGCGTCCACGATTTGCTGCCTCAGCTCTGCCGTGGTTGGAAGATAGCCTCGCACTGCAAGATGACTTGTTCAAGTTACATCTCGGCCGTTCAAAGCTTGACGTACTAGGGTGATTAAAAAATTGTCCGCACTCATGTTATCTTATAACTTAGCCACACTGTATTCACAGCACTTTTCATACGACGCTGCTGTCTATCCAGTCGCCAGTGGGCAGGTTTGAACATCTTACGTCAGTTCTATTGTCACCGTGGTGCGAAAAACAAAGGTTGTTTCACGTCTAATTTTCACGGAAGAAAAGCAGTGCCCAGTGATTTGTGTCTTGCAGTCTGAGAGTGTGTCCGGCGCCGATATTTTACGCACAGTATGGATAAAGTTTTTGTGTTGCGAAGAAATGTGTTTGGATGGATACAGAAGTTGAACGAAGCACGCACAAGTGTTAACCATAAAGAATTAGAGTCGGACGCCCGTCCGCTACCGCGACTGACGGAAACATTGAGCATGCCTGTACACTGACTTTGTCGGATACACGAGCGACAGAAGATGATGGGGAAAACACTTTTAAACCAATCAAGGCTCTCGCAATGCCATACTCCACGGCAGGCTTGGGTTTCAAAAAAAAAATGCTTGATGGGTACTGAAACGTTTGTTTGGATAAGTTTTGAATAACAATCATACTTACCGCAGGTTATCTAGACATTTTAATGATATGTGCATGGGAGCATCAATACTTGACCACTCTCTGTGTCGAATGAGACTGGTAACTTTACTCTGTCACATTATACTGTGGGACTTCACTTAGGCACCTCTTCACTAAACAGCCTCGATGCTCAATATGCAACCGCGCGGCCACGACAAGAAAATTTGTCGATGCTCCGAGTTCTTATTGAGTTCAAGGAATACAAGCAGCAAATGCCATACCAAACCACAACACCAATCCAACAGCATTCCATAAAACAGTGGCTCCAAGAATACAGAACGGCCTAGTGGGTGGCAGGTCAAAGAATAAATCCAATCTTTTACTTTGAAGTAGTGTGTAATTTTAATAAATTGAACAGGGCCCTGCCACTTACTTTATGAATTTGGCAAGGTCTCACTTCTACATTCATTGGAACGTTGCTACATTCTTTATTAACGTAGCGATGTTCAACGAAGTCTTTATTGTTATCTTTGCGTATATAATTTGATTAATTACACATTTATTACTATCAATACGTAATTACATTACAAAAAAACACGCAAATACACATGTCTAAGTGGCGCACACAATGCCCGAAGGTTCAAGATGCCTCCCGCTTGTCATACAGATACTTTAGTGCACGATATACATTTCGTGAACGCAGAGCGAAAAGTAGATCCCGCTTGCCTCGCCCCAACAATGTACTCCGGAAGGACACTTCCCCAATACGCTTTAGGCAAATTTGGCGCAAGTGACCACTTCTCCGCCAACAAGTATGGTTTGTGGCGAAAGGAAAAGGAAGGCGCCCCACTTCCCCCATTTAGTAACTCTACGCACAACGGCGCGTGCGCGCGGCGCATGTCGTCGAGACCGCCGTGTCGCTTCTTCGTGGCGGTTCTCTCGTGGAATTCGGCTGATAAAACATTATCTGTATTAAAACGTTCCTACCTTCACCGTTGACGGAGCAGACGATGAGCTCTTCGCGTCCGTCGCCGCAGTAGTCTGCCTGAACGATGCCCGCAACGCCGTGCGGGAAGGCGTCCCGGAAGACCACCTCGCCCGTGGTCACGTGGCGGCCGTCTACCTGGGGACAAGGAGTGGGCCAGCTCGGGAACAACGCCGCGAGCGCAAAAGAGAGAGGCCCTCAAAAGCCCAAGTCGCGCTGCTCCTACCTCATTCAAAAGACTCGGTGTTCGATGCAGACATCAGAACAGAATTGTTTCTGCGGACACGCCTGAAGCAAGTTCGTGGCATGTTTGCTTCATGCGTATCCCTGCTTGCAGCAGGTCTCCAGACAGTTTTTGTGTGACCAGTGTGACCGTCATACAACAAGAAAACATTCCCCAGACAGTGTCTGCAGACTGTCTTTTGTGTTATGTTTTTGCAGTGGGATCGGGCCCTATCTGTTTGGCAAAGACATGCACTGCCTGTGGGTGCCGGAAACAAATGCCAGGAGACTTAAGTGTTTCGAGTACACGTAGACATTAGATTAGACAGAGTTGACAAGTAACGATAATCATGCTCGTAAACGTTAGTGTCCCTGCGTATAGTAAATGTCGTGGAATAAACACCCACTCCCTGGATGACCATCATTTTCGGTTGAAAGCAGCTTCTGTCATGAGTTCTGAGGGAGACCATGCGTATTTTGACATCTGGCAATTGTGTAAACACACCGTCTTTGGCTTTCGACAGTGATATAAAGCGTTTTTGTGCTTTTGAGGTATTTTTTGTGAGTTTACCAAGCTTAGTAAGGGTTGTGCTTGATTTTCTGTTATCGCACGTGGCTGGTCAGTCTTCAAACGAGGTCGTCAGGGTGGCTTGTTGATACGAAAGGTGGGGGGCAGCATGAATCATTCGGGTCTGCTTGAGTATCCGCCTTTCAATGGCCTAGTGGAGAGGAGGTGCTTCCTTTTCTTTCATTTTTGTGATGAGGGTTTTGACGTATATATAAGAGCGTTTGTTGTTCAAATAAACTAAAATCTTTGTTCGAGACTGTGTTGTTTTGTCCGTTTTCTATCGTTCCGTGTCTCCGGTTACTATGGAAGTTCTTCACCAGCTCGCCTGTGTTTTACCCTTTCTTCAATCGATGTTTTGCTTTGATACTTGAGGCATACTTTAAACAAGCACTTCACTTCAAGTGCTCTTTGAGAGTATAGGATAGTCTTCCTTGTTTGTTATGTTCATCAGTACGCCACAAAAGCCCAACACCCCCTGGGCGGAAGTGTTGTGGGGCCGGCTTGGATTAAGACCACTAGAAGAGTGAGCAGCTCCTCGACCAGACGAAATAAAGCAATGGGGTAGTGGGACGCTCGCTAACAACTATATTCATTAAAGTATTTTTTTTTTCTTGCACGCTTGGAAGAAGTAACGGAGGCGGCTCTTGCCTTGTGACCCACCAAGCGGTGGCGCAAGTCACCCGCTTCTGACGCCCTCCTGGCCCAGTCAGCATTATGCGCGTTCACGAAATTTGCGCGTGGCAGTGGCATTTTCTATAGCCACCCATCACAACTCTTCGTTGTCACTTCTATAAACGGCAAGTTACGGGTTAAACTTTGAATTCGACAAGTGCACAGAAAAGGATGCGAATGCAAGTCGCATACAGCAGTAATATCCAAAAGTCATTGTGGTGAAGAACTTGCGTCGACCGAAAGTAAATAATTCATTCGATGCTCAATTAAAGGTAAACACGTTGAGTCACCTTTCCGTTGCTCCATCCAGTGATAAGTTCAGGTACTCCATCGCCGTCGATATCGTATCCGTGCAAGCAGGTCACGTGGTTTTTCGACTGGAAAAAAACAATAATTGGTTAAGCATCCTAGATTCTCGTCAGTGCTTTGTAACTTAAGTTATGTAAATCTACATAACTTGATGTCGGATTACGCCATAGTTTAAACATTAATAGCAGTTTGCTTATTGTTCCCCCACGTTATGCTACAAGAACCACCAGATGAACACTCCTCGATTGCAAGTAGTGAAAAGACATACCAAGCCAAGATTGCAATTTCTGTCAGAAAAGTACATTGAGGCCCATTTAAAAGTACATTACCTGATTTCTGTTTTTTGGGACTATGCATTGGACCCAAATATTTAGCGTAGGTGCGAAATAAATATGAACTTTATAATGATTGAGGAATTGGCACAGATATGGCCTATACAGATGAGCTACTGAAAATCCCTTTACAAGGAAAACGTTGCTTTATAAATACCTCTAAAAGTAATCCCAAATAATCTTATACTTGAGTGATTCAGAAATTTATATAATTAATTAAAGGGATAATATTGGGAAACATATATTGCCGCGCGCAGGGCCGAGCAAGCAACGCTCGGTCACGGACTTCTAGAAGATTCGCGTTTATTCTATATCGGGATTGTGTTTTGTGTATAATGTGCGTTATTCCTTTTCTCTCAAGCACGCGTTCTAAGATGCTCCTTACTTCTTCCTAATGAGCGCATTTTATCCTGGAAATCCTCAAACCCGTTTTTTTTTCTTTTCTTGTTTCTGTCAGGTGGAGCAAGCTATTTCTTAAATGGTGAGCTCTCCTGCCGGCCAGCACTACATCCATCACCGTATCCTCTGTGTTGGCCTTTTCGACAGCAAAGGCAAAGTGGCTCTCTCGTCACTTTCGGGGAAATCAACCCACCGTGAACCCTCTCTTGTTCAGCCGGCTTCAACAGGCTGTCCCTCACCGGGCCATAGCGGCGACATGCTCTCGCCGCCGTCAGAATTGCCACAAGGAAGACGTCCGCCCCAACGACGAAGAACTTTGTAGGACACGCAATACCCTGGGTAACCTCATGGCGGTCTGTGAATCGCACACGTACAGCAACTGTGGCGGGACCCATAGAAATGACTTATCTTATTTTCTGTTCCTAATTCTGTGCGATATTCAACTGTTTTATTCATTTACACGCTAGGGTTTTAATGCACAGAGCACACTAAAATATAGCAAACGCTGAAGTCACACTTCTCAACATCATACAAAAGCCACGGCGTTCGCTGCAAATATGATGACAGAAATGTCTACGGACACGCAACAAGCATGCTCGAAGCTTATGTTTGCTTCATACACATGTACGCTTTGAGCAAGTCTGCAGACAGTGTTTGTCCATGACCAACGTGACCGTCAAACAAGGAAGAAACGGGTCTCAGACACTGTCCGCAGATTGTCTTTTGTATGATGTATTAGCAGTGTGATCGCGGCTCAAGGATTGAAAAGTTCACTGCACTTTCGACCTTCGGATGAACGGTGGACTTTCAGGGATACCATGGGCCATCGACCGCTGTCATGTGGCCGATATTGGGCTACCTTGATCCTCCAGATCCTGTCGGTTCCCTTGTAGACTCCGATGGTTCCGTTGCTCAACGCGTAGGCGAAGCAGTCCTCCGTGATGGGGCAGAGTGCAGTGATGGCCTCCGTTTCCGTAATTTCAGACACTATGATGTCTTCCTTGAAGATGCGAATGTCAAAATCTTCCGATCCGACCAAAAGCTGCAAGGGCGGCCAGAAGGCATGGAAGAGAGAAAGGGGATTACCGTGTGATTTCGAGACATATCTAGAAAATGTCTTGCTTTTTTTCCCCTGATTGCCTTATTTTGTCTTTTGTTGATACTGCAGTGTACGCCCACTCTCCTTTAATACATATATGTTTTGCACGTCGGCTAAGTTTCGTCTTATCAACCTTGCTGGGCGCAGTACCAAAACGCTAGCCGAATCGCTCCTGCAAAAGTTTATGGATTTCTGCCAAAACAAAATCTATTTACAAAAATGTATTCACTCCGCATAATTAGGCACCTAATTACTTTTAATCATTGACCCATTAATTAATACATTTAAATGTATGGCTTCGACCAGCAACTTCCTCAGCATTGTTGAAAAACACTAAATCATCTAGCGCACCTTAAAAAACATAATGCACGTTCAGCATTTAACGGCGTCACAAAAAAAAAACAAAAAACACGCTAGAATGGCGTTAAGCAGACTGACCTCATTGAGTCCGTCTTTTAGGTAGTCGTAAAGCGCCAGTGCTCGTACATTGTCCCCGGTGACCTGTAAATTAAGTTAAAAGCATTCTCAGTACCGAAATCTTCAGGAATGTCGGAAAACAGAATTTTTACTATGGGCTGAATGGCCTCAAATGTATAAAATATGAAACGATTCTGCGAGCGCTGCTGATCAGTTCGTCGAACGACGTTTAATCGATAGATCGATTGTTTCCTCACCTTGCCACGTTTCATCAACATTGCGCTTCATAATAAGCTTTCCCGCGTTCGTGGCTTCACACAAATTGCGATGTCTCGTTGAACACGACCCTGCTGTGTTTGCAACAGACCTTACTTTTTGCGTCTCGCCCGATTTACGGGCGCAGAAAGAGTAAAAGGGGGGGGGGGAGATCTCGAGGTGAGGTTGAGATCAACACGCGGTAGGGCAAATGAAAGAAGGTTCCAATCGCTTGGTCCTCTGGCTCGAAATAGCCGCACGTTTATTGTGACGTTTTCAACCCCGCGACAGCCCGCGCCACTGAGCTCGCCATACCGCGGCCACGCGCCGCCCGCGAAAAGGGCTTTGTCGCTAGCTCTTACAATGCTCCCCCTGGTAGCATTGATCATAGAGAAGAAAGATATATTCATTCTAGAATTAATGGAAGAACATTTACATGTAACAAGTAGCTATCGAGTTCAAGGCCGGTAATAACATGGTGGCGACATGGCAGGTCATGTTTTCCTAAAGGCATGTTTTTTGCCAGCTGATGCGTTGGTTTTCTGGAGTGCGGAAGTTTGGTCTGTGGACGTGGAGTCAGGCGTCGAGTCAGTGAAAGCGCGCTTTGTGCGGCCTATGGCGATAGTTTCTGGATGTCCGGGAAAATCCAGAGTGATAGTCTTGTCGGTTCCATTGAGTATTTTAAACGAGCCGTCCTACGGTGCAATGAGGCCCTTCTTCTTGATGTTTTATGTGGCCGAATGCATGGGTGCAAGTTGAAAGCCCTTGGCTTACAAATACGTTGCGAGAACTGGGAAATTGAGGAGGTGTGGGTTTGAGGTCTCGTGTAAACTGTTACAAGTCGTCCAAGTACGGTGGTTGTTGTACAGTATAACTACTCTCGGATGCGTGAAAAAATTTTCCAGGAAGCCGGCGTGGCGACCCCACAGCATTTCCGCTGAGGTGCATTTGAGGTTCTTTTTGAATGCTGATCAAGTGCCATGGAAGACGAACGGAAGATGATCCGCCCAGTGAAGTACATCCCAATGTTTTTATATGTCGGTGCAACCTTTCTACCACGCCGTTTTCCGAGGGGTGGTAAGAGGCTGTGCGCATATGGTGTGTTCTAAGAAGTGGTGCTAAGGCAGCGAACAGCACAAACATTCGGAAATGGCATCCGAGGTAGTTGCAGGGTCAGTTCATGGCAAGGTACCCTGTGAGAAAAGATTCAAACCTGAAAGATGCCACCAGGGGACGCATTGAGGAAGCGTTGAATGACGACAAAATATCCTGTACTGTTGAAGATGTGGTAGCATCGGTAAGGCGCCTGGCATGATTGTTGACGGAGAGGCCGACGTTGGCCAGGAAATTTGCTCTAAGTATGTCCTGACGAAGATCCGCAAACATTGAATACAAACCGGAACAGTCACTGTAGTCCTATGTCAATCGTTAGCGACCGCTGGCCAAAGGTGACAATGGAGGAGCAGTTGACGGCGGCTAGGGACGCAGTGTGTTGCGCTCGCTCATGGTCAAGTCGTGACGCAGGCAAGAAGCTAAATTCGGCCCCGGTGTCCACTAAAAAGCAAAAAGCGATGACCAGAAATTTGATCGACGGGACATGGTGTTTGCCGACAAGGAGCACGGTTGTTGGTAACGTATTGCAACGTCCCCGTAAAGGCACGGCCACATTGGCGTCGTGGAGGCCAACGGCGTGACGGTCGGCGCTGGTCGGCGCTGCCGGTTGCCGACCGAAACCAGTTTTCGGCTTCAGCAGGACGCCGGACGGCGCCGCAAAGCCAACCGCTCCTTGCACGGTTCAGAGCGCGCCGCCGCTCGCCGCAGAAGAGAGGAGCCAATGGGAGGTGGCGTAGATAGTGACGTCGCGATGCCATGGCAACGCTCAAACCGGTCTCCGCCGCGCGTCGTTCCGAATTACGTGTTTCGTCGTGTCGTCTGCTATCCCTATTTCCCCCCGACGCCTTCTGCAACGGAGCGGTTCCTTGAAACTGTGCGACTGTTTCCCTTTTTATATGACAAGACGCAGCCCGACTGCCTAGATAATGACGCTAAAACAACCGTTGGGAAATTATAGGAGAGGAATTCGAAATTACAGGTGAGTTTCTCCATGGCACTTGTTGCATGTCGTCTGTGCTGTGACGGATGTCGTGTTGATTTGGTGACACTTTCAAAAGTAGCCTTCGTCTCTGGCGCGCCGCCGGGGCAGCAAAGCACTGACCTGTCCTTCGGTGTTTCGGTAGAAGCCACTCGGCCGGACCCAAAAACCTGCGCCTCCTTCCCTTCAGAGCGCGGCGACGTCGCAAGATTAACGAGCAGGCTAGGATTATCACATTCACGCTGATCACCAGGTCATCATGGACACCTACCATGTAGGCAGCGAGTGCGGTTTCGATGCTGCTACATGCGAAAGATGAGAGCCAAAACGGAAATATTTACCGAAGAGCAGACGACGAAAGAGCGGGAAATCCGAGAGAGGTGCGCGCGCGATCGCGAGAGCCAGTGCTGTCACGTGACGCCCGCAAAACGGAGGACAATGTGGACTCCTCGCGTTGGGACGCCGGACGGCGGTGCCGCCCGGTGGCGCCGACCGGCGGCGCCGTTTACGCTAGTGTGGTCAGGCCTTAACTCTGCTGGTACCAACATAGGGCTCTGTCACTTGACCGCTAGGCGTGTCGCGAGGATGAATGGCCCCGAGGCGAAACTCGCCTCGTTTGTCGAGCAGGTCTCTCATTCAACGTCATCATAGCGGCAACAGTGAGGGAAAGCTGTTTTGTGCCTGCCTTAATCTCCGCGATTGCTGTTTCCCAGGAAGGATTCTCGTGAGGCACCACAGCGGCGATGGATGGTGACGAATGTTCGGCGGTGCGGTCTGCCAGCATGTCAAGGCGACCTCGTGGCATTTCATCGGATGCTGCGAAAACCATCGGCATTCCTGGTGGTAGTTTTTGAAGAAACAAAAAGCGCCCCACAGTACGGTTTTGCGAGACGGAGGCTTGGGGGCCCATCAACTGTCGCATTTGGTGGAGGAGTTGCAATGGGTAGCGGTCTCTTATTCCTGGGCTGTCAGTAGCTGCTGGGTTCGCTACCACTCGAATTCCGTTGTTCGCTCGAGCAGGAGGCCTTTAAACGATCGTAGGCGTCTTCACGGGGAGACAGTGATAGCAAGTCGTCGATGTCGTCAGCCGAAGCTGGTGGCAGGGAAGCGACGACGTGGTAGAATCGTGACAGCTGGGGGGTGATACGCCGAAGATTAAATTGCACCTCTACTTTCGCGAACCAAACCCCTGGGTTCTTCGGACAAAATTGTGGAAGGCGCAAGCGGATAGTTGAGAGGTTAGCGTCAGAGGACTGAGCAAGCGCGTCATCACCCGAGTGAGCTTTGCGATGATCCATGTTGGTTTAGGTATCTAAAGAAAGCGACAAGGGGCCTTCAGATTCCGGGTCACCATTTGTAGGACAAATAAAAGAGAAGTCCACATCGCTTGGTGGTCTGGCTCGAACTAGCCGAACATTTATTATGAATTTTCGGACCCCGCGACTGCCCGCGCCACAGAGCACGCCGTCCGAGCTCCTTGCTGTGGGCTCGTGCAGCCCGCAAAAAGGGCTCTGTCGCTGGTTACGCCTAAGTGAATCACGTGCTAGCCTTTAGCCGGCTACCGGATTTGATTACGCACTTAGTAAACAAAAATGATGCCGAAATCTCTTCTGTAGTCACGATGATTCTCGACAAAACATGTTAGCATTTAGAGCAGGGGTTCCGAGTCAGCGACCGATGGGAATTCCAACTTCGCAACGGTCCCCATACTGTTGTATTCAGAGAGCCCTTCTGTCCTTCCGGGCGTCGGCGGTATTAGATGCAGTCACCGCAGCTTCCCTTGATCACTGTCTGCGGTGCACACACTGTTGTCGTCTTCGAAGAGCCAATCTTTCCTCCGGGTGTCAACAATATCGCGCAAACGAAGTCGCCGCTGCGCCTCAGGTTTGCGTTGTCGACTACGGCCACGGTCGCTCGATCCCCTCCTCTTCCGCTCCCGGAGCGCGTCGTTGTAAGCGTACCAGAAGACCCTTTCCCTCTTATAAAATGAGAGTAGACGTAACGAGTGAACGAACGGGGCGAAAGAGCACGGCGGGAAGCGTGCCATGGCCTCACGAAACCAGTTCAGTCCAAACCAGTTCAGTCCAAACCAAACCACGACCGTCCAATCGAAAGATGGCTGCATACACAGGAGCACCAAATGCTGACGAAATGTAAGCAGGTACGTTGCCGACGAAACGTTGCAGGAGCATGTGTTAACGAAACGGGTATTCACGAAACGCCACAGTGTTGATGAAACGTGTGTCCATGCAAATTGGTCCACGAAACATGCTGCGACGAAACGTGTTTCCACAAAACATTAAAAGTTCTTCTGTGAACGTTTCGTGGTTCTTGTTAAGTTTTCTTTTATTAATAAAGCGAAAACCTGAAGCCTCGGGGTCAGAAACCCCATGCTTGTAGGCGCATCTAAGAGCCTCGAGCACCAACAATCCAGAAAATATGGTGAACCTGAAGATAGTGCGGGGGCACCCGAATTTTACGAACTATATTCCATTGACGAAACATGTATTAAAATTAAGTTCTTAAACTACACAACGATTTATATTTTATAGGTCGCTTATTATGACAAGATGTGATGGATGTTGTGAATGGCAGAGCATCTTAATGATGGTTTACTTATGATAAAAGCTTTCTTTGGAAAATGAAGCAGGTATCTGTCAAAGTGTCCTGCGTACGAGAATTTCTTACGTGCTCACTAGGAACCAAGTGCGCACGGTGTGGACTATGCACCAAGATCGTACGATGCGAAGCGTAAGTTCGTCTGGTTCTTGCGCAGAGGTTGCAGTAATTTCAGAACTCCGAGCTTTGATTCGAACGTATTGGGAGACCTCAAGCCAGCTACCATTGAGGCCGAATCGCTATCCTTCCAATCAGAACCAATCAGAGGTCCGCTTTCTGACGTCACTGCGACCCCTGCACAAGAAGAAGACGAACTTTCAATCGCATAGTATACGAAATGCCCCTACGGGGCCTGTAGCAGCTAGCAAATAATTTGAAACACGTTAGACATATTTTTCTTACGCACAAGCCGCAAACGCGGGCAGAGCCCTGCTGCATTGCAACGCCAACACGTGAAATTCACTCACGTATAATTATAATGCAATTAAATGCAAAGGTGCAAGCGAGCTGGACACGAATTAAGAAAAAAATTCCTGGAGATTTGTGTTTGTCCTTTGTCCCTCTTGTTCCCCTTCTTCGGGATTATTTTCATCACTCTCGTATACCGGCTGTTTCACCGACGCCAACCTCTTCCTCGGAAAAGCGCGCAGAAAGACCATTGATGTCGCATTTAACAACAGTGCCTGAAACACGTCTTTGACTTGTGCGTTCGGCATCTTGTACCACCCAAACATCAAAAAGTGGTTCCGAAGTGTCAAGTGATGACGTCAAAGAAGCCGGCCTGTCACGTTGTCGGAGGCCGCGATTTTGGCGGTTGGTGGCTTGGACAGGCAAAAAGTACGAGCGAACACGGGTGTTGTTGTCGTCGCGGCGTCTCGACTCGTGGCTGCTGAAGCTTCCATGGGCTGTCAAGCTGAAGAATGACAGACACCTGCAGCAGGACAGGTACCTGCCACGTCACCCACCGCTGCTGTTAAGCCGTCTGGATATTGGCGGCGGCGACAGCGTGGCACTATAACGACGTCATTAGACAGAGATTGGGGGAACACGTTTTAGAACGCTGCAAACACACCAGTCGGAGACGGGTACCAGGTACCATGGCCAAACGTCATGACTAGTGGATTAAAAAAAATATTCAGAGTGCAGGCGAGCTGGTACAAGTTGAAGATTAATGTAAACTTGAGACTGCGTTGCCATCTTGCGGTGGCAACGCAGTCCCAGGCAACTCAAACACTTTGAGGCTCGTCAAGCCTCAAAGTGTCTACTGCTTGGGGACGAAGCAAGGGTCAACTAATGATGACGTCATGCACATGTATTGTTTTCTAGGTGGTATTGATTTGCCTCGCACGTGTGTGAAAGCATCCCCAGGTTCGAATCACCCAGATGCATAACAATTTGAGACGTAGCGCTTACGGTCCAGAAGACGTCTTTTCCCTCGTGGTCGTAACCCTGGATGGAGCAGTTGCCGCCCACGAGTACGACAGGGTTCCGTAGCGTTCCCAGGTAGCCCGTAGTGATGCAGTTGGCTCCGTCCGGAACCTGCACACACGAGAAATTCATAAAATTTAAAAAATTTCGATTGATCTAATTTTGTTATTTCATACCTAACATAAAGTGGCTAGTTGATCTTATGCTGTAAAACGAGCCATACACATCGGCACATGCACACAGAAAACTCGAATTTTCACCAAATGTGCATTTACCCGCTGAAATTTCTATGTGTAGTTATTTTCCTGTAAAAATGAGACGAACAAACATGCAGACATCAATGACGGACGTGTTTGCAGGCCGCCCAGGGGAGATATATGTTACTTCTGGCGTGAAAAACAGCCAACAGCTGATGAACAATAGCCAAGTTTACAAAATGATCAAATAAAGAATTTAGTGTATTTCGCTATGTTGCCCTTCGGATTTCTTTACGACGAGACTGTTAGGTTCTAATTATTTTAAGTGCTGGTTCTCCCGCCATATGAATAAAGCTGTATTTTTTATATATAAATATTTTGACAGGTTTGCTCTAATGCATGCGAAACAATCTCCCCCAGGTTTGCAGCAAATTAAATTAAAGAAAAAAAACAATTACAGCGATCTTTTGAATTTATTTAGAAGAGAATAATCAGGCGCCGTTTTAGGAAGCGAAGTAAAAGAAAAATATTTTTATCAATTCCCCCGCTATATAGTTATCCTGAAGACTAATGAATGTATAGGCCAAGTTACGTCAATTTCATCGTTGAATTTAGCGGAGAACCTGAATTGATATATAGGTCACAGGACGTCATTTGCTCCGCTAAATTTAGTGGGAAATGCACGGACGAACAAACTTTTCGATGTGGGGTGTTTTCCTTCAAAAAAGTTTGCAGTCATAACTCGTTCCATGAATAGAAACGTCATATCAATTATTACGTTTTATGAGCAACGCAGAAGGGGCTCACTCAAGTCTCAGCCCTCTAGGCACGTGCCGCCTTATCTAACTTTGACAACCACTTCCTCCTTTTGTACACTCTTTTTGTCTTCCGCAAGGCTTCTGGATGTGTCTCGGAGTTCTCTGCCTTGCCCCTTATGTTGTCGTTTTCTTTGCGTTATTTTTTTTTTTTGTACACTTGCGTTGCGTGGCTGGCAGAGCTTGCGGCGCGGGTATCTGACAGCCGACCTACTCCCTTCGACCGTAGCCGCCGACAAGGTTCATAGAGGACGTTGCGGCACGTTTCACTTCGAAACTAATCTCAGACTTTAGTAAGAATGCGAAACAAAACACAAACAAATTAGTCGTTAGTTAATTGAGAACAGGCGTTCAGTCTGCAAGTGTGTGCGGCATTGTTACCCACTCTATATAATATTTAGCCAGGTCATTACGACTGCTCGCCTGGGCTTTGTAAAGGGATACAAAAATGAAAATTGAAATATAGTACATCTCACGTTCAGAAATAAATTGTGCATGATCAACATATCTGCTAAAGCCAATCGCACGTCTGTAGTTTGAGCGGATGGCTCTATTTTTCGTTACAAATGGTCAATTAGAGAGCGCTAGAAGAGCAGCCATCCAAGAGCGCGATACGTCTCGGTTGATCCGATGTCTCCAACGCGCTCGCGACGTCAAGTTTCAACTTCTCGGCCAGAGCTACAGGAAACGTGGCGTGGTTGTGAGCCTCGCCACTTGGTGGCATCAACGCTTTACACCCTGGCTGTTCGAGATGCTCGCTCCCCTCTCCCTGCAGGAGTTTAAAAAGCGCGGGAGAGAAGGGAAATCTGGTTCGGCTTAGGCTAGGTGGCGCAAGCTACCACCCGTTGCACAGGGTGTAGCCATTAACATCCATCCAGCCGGCCAAGTTTGACAGACTACGCTTGCTCGGAACTCAGCGCGAACTTCGGAGAGCGGCACTGCTTTTATGAGAAGATGGACGTAACGACATTTGGGGACCTACCAAATGCAATCGAGCAATCTTTTTTTTTTTTAATTTTTAGGTGTTTTTGTTTTTTAACAAAGAATAGGCGCCTGCATGCGCACTCTAAAAAAAAGGGGGTGTAGACGTTACACCCCTTGTCACATATACGACACCCCCAAACTTCAGTTGGGTGTACAGCGCACTCACGTTGTACCGACGCTACTGAATTTCACGAGCGGCTTGATAGCTGAGTTGTACAACTCATTAAAATAGTTAACGTAAGTGTGACTGACTGCAAAAAAAGTTATCGGGGTTTTCTAGGCTCAACTGCAAAACCCGTGTGTTTTTCTCCTGTAGACTTTGGTACGTACTTTAGTTGTTTAATATGTTGTATCGCACCGTTACCAACCCTCTCGCAAAAGTTGGGGCAGTCAGTTCGACTACAGCGCGCTGTACGTCGGACTGAAGGTTTGGGGTGTCGTATATGTGACAGGGGGTGTAACGTCTACACCCCCTTTTTTTTAGAGTGCGGTGTGCTGAGAAAGTAGTTGACATTTAGGCGTGGGGGCTAGAATTTCGTTGCAGTACCCATTTAACGTACATGAGGCAGTAGTAATACGCGTCCGCATGCCGGTACGATGCGCATCCACGGAGATCGAAGCGGGCCGGGGCGGGGATTGAACCAAGGATCCCTGGATTCTCATTTCACAAGTTCGCGCCATCTTGAAGTAGCTGCGCTAATTATGCGAGTTTGCCATTGTTTGGCACGTACTCTGAACAAATAATGGACACGATAGGTTGCGTCAGTGGCTACGCTTACATGGGCTACGTTTACATGGATGCGACAGCAGCGCCTCGGATCCAGTTAGCGAATCGGATCCACTTCAACCACTGCGTTTACATGGATTCGGATCGATCAGTAGTGGCACATCGTGTCGAAGGATCACAACGCAAACCTCGCGACCTTTCTATTCTTTCCAAAGTTTCCGGTTTGCCTAGCGGAATGCAACGCAACGCTCTCGTGATCCCTCGCTCGAGCTCTCGATTCGATCCTCTAGCGTTTACATGAAGAGTCTCGATTTGGATTGACCATCTCAAACCACCCCATCCCAGCGGATCGCATCGGATCGGATCGGATCCGATCCGAGCCGTTCTCATGGACCGATTCGATTCGTTAACTGGGTCCGATGCGCTGCAGTCGCATCCATGTAAACGTAGAGGATACGAAAGTAGCAGATCGAATCCAGTTAGCGTATCGAATCGTCCCATAAAACCACTGTGATTCGCTTGCGAAACGCATCGAATCGAGTCCGATCGGATCCGTTCAAAGGGGTTGGTTTGAGATTCTCGAGCCAAGTCGAGACCTCCATGTAAACTCTAGCAAATCGAATCGAGTGTCTGAAGGACGGGGGAAGGAGGGAGGAACGAAAGGCTAAGATGAGCTTCAAACTTCCCCCTCCGCCTTGTGCTACAGTCCAGACCGCGTCGTCGCCGATGGACTCCACTAATCCCCCCTCCCTCCCCGGACAGGTCACGTGGGGTGCGCTGTAATCATTCTACGTCAGGTGTCGCACCGGTCGATTCGAATCCATGTGAACGCAGTGGTTAAAGTGGATTCAATGGGCTAACTCGATTCGAAGCGCTACAGTCGCATCCATGTAAACGCAGCCAATGTGCGGTGTGAACTTGTCTTAGCTCGAATCAAAAACGTGTGCTGCGTCAGGGTTTGACGAAGACTCGCATCCAATCACAGGCTTCGTTCCCAAGATATGGCGACCACCCATGTTGTTCGAAGAACTTTTGAAAAGGGTCTAGTCGTTTAGGTTTTTAAGACCCACCTCGCGGAAGAAGAGGTCGGCGTTGTTCTCGACGTCGTAGGCGAGCAGCGCCGTGGCCATGCCCACAAGCAGCACGTCCTCCTTGGCGCCTGGCCTCAGGCTTCCGGCGACGAGGCAGTGCACCGCCTGGCTCAGGCTCAGCAGTGACACGCCGCTCGACTCCCCCGTGGGCCCGCTCGGGCCGCGAGGGTTGTGCACCAGCACCTGGAAACATCCCTCCCTTCAACAGGACTGACAACGAATCTCGAAGAGCGCAATATGCTCACACGAAACACGGACGTCCGGTCGATTCTCGACACAAGAAGACGTAACCTCCCGTAACAGTAAAATTAAAAAAAAAACGCTGCTGTGTGAGTAGGCTTTAATTATCGTCGCACGGCCATCGTAACTAGCATAAAAACAAGGCCCAGAGCCGCAGTCGTACTTCTCATACACGAAACAATGGACACGGTTTCGCTGCAGATATTATTGACCAAAGTATATGAGGACACGCCTGAAGCATCTTCGAAGCTCTTTATAAAAAATGTCCCAAAAAATGTAGTGTTTTTTTACCGTAAATGTAAACTACGCATAGCCGAACCTCATTCACCGCGCAAAGGTAGCGCTAGAGTTCTGAACCAGATGCCAAATTTTCAGCACGATCCGATATTTCATAAAAAAATTAGAAGTGATTATCTGAAAATTTCAATGGGAAAGTGGTGACCGACGGAGTTTTCGAATACATATGGAGCTCTAGGGCACCAGAAACCGAAAACGGGCGAAAACGGTACCCATTGTTTTCCATTTAAATTTTCAGAAAATCATTTCCAACTTCTGAATAAAATATCGGTTTGTGCTGAAACTTTGTAATCCGGTTCGGAGCTCCAGCGCTATTTTTGAGCGGAGAATAAGCGTTCGGCGACGCCTAGATTATTTTTAACGTAAAAAAAAACAAAAAAACGTGTACATTGTTTTTGGGGATCCTGTACATGTGTCGGCTTCCAAGATGTATTTTTACACTGTGTTTGTATTACCGATGTGACTGTCATACAAGGCAGAAACACGCCTCATAAAATCTCTGCAGACTGTTTTTTTTATGTTGTATTAGAGGTGCGAGTGCGCTTTTAGGATTCCTTGAGCTGTTTTCCGCCGTAAAAATGCTCGCGCGTGTTTTTTTGTTTTAACATTAATCATGATGACATATTTTTTCCGCCTAAACACAACCTAGAATCATCTTAACAGCGCGCCTCTATCACACTTGTTGGCGACTCCAGCGAAATCGACGGCACTCAGTGGCTAAAGCAGAAAGCTCTGGCCGCAGGTTCGCTCGTCATGCCTCCTCGAGCGAATCAGATATTCACAGCACCTGGCAATTTGAAGACAAAGCCGTGAGGGTAGGTTGAAAAACACGCGACAAAAATCGCTCATAAGGCTGGGATATACCGAGCGTCAACACACACACGCGCGTTCGACGTATCATTTACGCCTCAAATATTTCGAATTATCCACGTGTAGTAATATACGCTCACGACTCGAACGTTTATTGCTTTTTTGTTTTTTTTCAGTGGAGCGTAAAAACAATTCACAAGTACAGGCAAATATTTAGTTAGTGCAACTATCAAAAGGGTTCAAAAGAAATCAACTTAAACTTTAGGTGTACAAATGTAGGTAGGTTATGTTTGGCCCCAACAATACGCACGATACTGCAACATTACAACTGCAATTTAATCATATCCCTTTATCTCAGCAACAAGAGCAAAGGTTTCTTGGCGTCTGGTTTAATGAACAATTGAGGTGGAACACCCATGTTACTAAACTAAGAAGTGATTTATCGCAACCAATCAGTTTAATGCGCAGAATATCAAATTTAGTACCTAGATGTCTCAAAACAAACCTATATTACTCCTTGTTCTACTGATATATTTGTTCCGCAATTCTGATATGAGGAACAAGCAAAAAAAAAAAATAGAATAGTTTATTAATACTAAAAAAAAGGGTACTAGGCATATTTGAGAGCTATTAGGGTAACATCATGATTTCCACACTGTGGTCCGCTATTTAAAAAACACAACATGCTTCAAGCAAACCAAATTTATTTCTTCCAACTTATGAAAACAATCTACAAACACAAGCTTAATTAAAGGAATGAAAGCCCTACGGGTCCCTATGAATTTAGAGATGCCAAAAGAAAGAAGTCAGAACGAATTATGAAAAAACAAAAAAAAAAGTTCGATTATCAGGTTTATGGGTTGCTAAACACTCTGGGTGACCACCATAAAAAAAAACGTTCGATTATCATGTTTCTGGGCTGCTAAACACTTTGAGTGGCCACCATGAAAAAAAAAATGTTCGATTATCAGGTTTGTGGGCTGCTAAACACTTTGAGTGGCCACCATGAAAAACAAAAAAAAAAACGTTCGATTATCATGTTTCTGGGCTGCTAAACACTTTGGGTGGCCACCATGAAAAAAAAATGTTCGATTATCAGGTTTGTGGGCTGCTAAACACTTTGAGTGGCCACTATGAAAAACAAAAAAAAAACGTTCGATTATCATGTTTCTGGTCTGCTAAACACTTTGGGTGGCCACCATGAAAAAAAAACGAAAACGTTCGATTATCAGGTTGGTGGGCTGCTAAACACTTTGGGTGACCACCATGAAAAACAAAAAAAAAGTTCGATTATCAGGTTTTTGGGCTGCTAAACACTTTGGGTGACCACCATGAAAAAAAACAAAAAAACGTTCGATTATCAGGTTTCTGGACTGCTAAACACTTTGGGTGACCACCATGAAAAACAAAAAAAAAACGTTCGATTATCAGGTTTCTGGGTTGCTAAACACTTTGGGTGACCACCATAAAAAACAAAAACGTTCGATTATCATGTTTCTGGGCTGCTAAACACTTTGGGTGGCCACCATGAAAAAAAAAAAAAACGAAAACGTTCGATTATCAGGTTTGTGGGCTGCTAAACACTTTGGGTGACCACCATGAAAAACAAAAAAAAAGTTCGATTATCAGGTTTTTGGGCTGCTAAACACTTTGGGTGACCATCATGAAAAAAACAACAAAAAAACGTTCGATTATCAGGTTTCTGGGCTGCTAAACACTTTGGGTGACCACCATGAAAAACAAAAAAAAACGTTCGATTATCATGTTTCTGGGCTGCTAAACACTTTGGGTGACCACCATGAAAAACAAAAAAAAAACGTTCGATTATCATGTTTCTGGGCTGCTAAACACTTTGGGTGGCCACCATGAAAAAAAAAAATGTTCGATTATCAGGTTTGTGGGCTGCTAAACACTTTGGGTGACCACCATGAAAAACAAAAAAAAAACGTTCGATTATCATGTTTCTGGGCTGCTAAACACTTTGGGTGGCCACCATGAAAAAAAACAAAAAACGATCGATTATCAGGTTTGTGGGCTGCTAAACACTTTGGGTGACCACCATGAAAAAAAAAAGTTCGATTATCAGGTTTCTGGGCTGCTAAACACTTTGGGTGACCACCATGAAAAACAAAAAAAAAACGTTGGATTATCATGTTTCTGGGCTGCTAAACACTTTGGGTGGCCACCATGAAAAAAAAAACAAAAAAACGTTCGATTATCAGGTTTGTGGGCTGCTAAACACTTTAGGTGACCACCATGAAAAACAAAAAAAAACGTTCGATTATCATGTTTCTGGGCTGCTAAACACTTTGGGTGGCCACCATGAAAAACAAAACGTTCGATTATCAGGTTTGTGGGCTGCTAAACACTTTGGGTGACCAGCATGAAAAACAAAAAAAAACGTTCGATTATCATGTTTCTGGGCCGCTAAACACTTTGGGTGGCCACCATGAAAAAAAAACCAAAAAACGTTCGATTATCAGGTTTGTGGGCTGCTAAACACTTTGGGTGACCACCATGAAAAACAAAAAAAAAACGTTCGATTATCATGTTTCTGGGCTGCTAATCACTTTGGGTGGCCACCATGAAAAAAAACAAAAAACGTTCGATTATCAGGTTTGTGGACTGCTAAACACTTTGGGTGACCACCATGAAAAAAAAAAAACGTTCGATTATCAGGTTTCTGGGCTGCTAAACACTTTGGGTGACCACCATGAAAAAAAAAAAAAAAGTTCGATTATCAGGTTTCTGGGCTGCTAAACACTTTGGGTGACCAACCTGACTTTTCACTATCATTCCATAAATACAAGAACGAAATAAAACAAGTGCCTATAGAAAATAAAATATGTCTTGGGTAAAGAAGAAAAAAGAAACTTTAGTAGGATTTATACAGAAGAAATTATGAATGGTTTGGTGCCAGTATTTGTTTTCCGTGCCGTCGCCTTTGTATAGTGATATTGTTTTTGTGTGTGCCAAAAACGAGCGAAATGTTTTTGTTCCTCAATTATGAGTTATTACACGCCTTGTGTATTGACAGTATTTTTTGTGTTCAAGCAATGAGAGCAATGTTTTTTTTTTTGTTTTTTTAGCCTCAATTATGAGTTTTCGTAAGTGTTTTCTTATGATTTAGTTGTCATCAATAATTGTGCAATTTGATTATTTGTGTTTTGTATTGCACCCATAAAGGTGAAACACAGCTGCAATTTCCTTTTGTTGTGTGTCTTTTGATTTCAAGGTATTTTTCCCAGAGATGCGTTCAAGTAAAATGCGCATGTAAGTGTGAGAGGTTGTCTTTGCTCCTCTGCATCTGTTTTTTCTTTTTTTATTATTATTTATCTATATACACTGTGTGTGTTGCTGTAAACTGCGGGGGGTAAAGATCTCTGTCAGGCAAAAATGCTTTTTTTTGGTCAGAACTTCGGCTTGGGCGAGTTGGTAATTCATGATACTGCTTCACAGCGCACAAGATCAGACACACTTAAAAGAAATTTCACGCACACAAAGGTGTGCGTGAAATTTTTTTTTTTTTCCTTTTTTTCCTTTTTTATACGTTCCTCGGTTTTTTGGGGTTCACCTCCATTTGCATCGGAGTGAAGGAAGAAGAAGATGATGCATAATATATTTCGAGTTGTCAGTCAGCGCTGTGTGAGAGTTCTTCCTTTGTGTGCGTGAAATTTCTTTTAAGTGTGTCTGATCTTGTGCGCTGTGAAGCAGTATCATGCTTTTTTTTCTCCATCTCACTACCGGGCTTGACCCGTGAAAATTGCAATAAACCTCAAACTTTAAACATCAAACATCACATGGCTGGAACCACCTTCCCGGCTCAATTCTCGCAATTAGTGATGCTGTTCTCTTTGAGCAAACTCTTACTAACAGCCCCATTATATGCGATTGACTGGTTCGTATTCACTCAGCTCTGTAAAGAGCTTCGTACCTTGGGGGTAAAATGAATAAATATGGACGTCCTTTCAACACCACGTAAAATAATCTCAGCCTGTGCTCTAGAATGTTGACATCATCGCAGCGAGATCGAGCGAAGACGCGGATCGGATACGAGCGCTGCCTCAGTGTATGGCTGGGCATCGCGTCCGATGAGCGACGTCGAAGGAAGCTCGGCATATCGGGCTCCGGACCATTTGCTGTATTGGCGCCATCCAACAGTGAGGAAGCTTTTGCGCAGGAAGAAAGCATCTCGTTTCCGGCCCTCGATTATTCTAGGTGCTGTTGGATGAGCCTAGTCTACGCCCAACACGGACGCATCCCACGTGTCCAATGCATTATTCGAGTCCACGCATCCAAACAATGGAGAAACACAGATAAGGGGTGGAGCAGCTACGAGATTTGAGCGCCCTTTTAAACGGAGTCTGATCGGGAATGCACACGACCATCGAGAATGAGGTGCTGAAAATTCCCCCAGTAGAAATATGTCCGCTAAAACGATATTCTAGAACAAATTGTGTTTTAAAGTATCGTGCGAAAAAGAGTCGGAAAGGCCTGGGCGTGCGATAGCAAGCGCAGACCGTAACATTCTTAGGGCGGCAGTGCTACAGTGCAACGGCATGGAAAGCAGTTGCAGGAGGGCAGAAATACCTATTTATTAACAATCAAGCTTTTTTTTTTCTTTTTTCTTTTTACAGGAAAGTTTGTTTTTGTACCTGTTATAACAATAAAACGTAGTTTTATTCATTTGTTCTTTGTTTATATATATAAATTTTATTGGTTGTTTATCTTTTTTTAATTTTTTGCTTGTTTGTTTGCTTGTTTTTTGATATACGGCCAACATTCAATTGCACGCCAATCTCTTATGAGATGAAAAGTTACAGAAGGGCTTAAAAAAAGGGATAATCACCAAGCTCAGCGAAAATACAAATGCAGGCTGAAATTGATTGATTGCAGTGATTGTATTTTCCGTCCGCTAGTTTAGTATTAATTTTTCCTGTCGGCCGATCTGCCTATAGGGGGCAGGGGCTTTGTCAAGCTGCACCTTTTGCAGCTTTTTCCCCTGTCTCCATCACCCATATGTATCATGGGAGTAAATAAACGAATTGAATTGAATTGAAGAAAGCGCGGGGACTTCGGATCGCCGAACTCTGGTTAGAATAAAAATTGGGTAGACGGGAAGCTAGCTGCTTTTGCCTCCCCCGCACTCGTCGAAACGCATTAGGACGCGGAACGCCGGCGTCCGCCGTTTCGAGTTCGCGTTCCAACGTGTTCCAAGAGGGCAGTGGTGACAATGGCAGCTAGATTTGTCGTAGAGTAATACTGTAATTGTAAAGAGTGGACACTTGAGGTCCCTTCTCAGCCGAGATAAGTCCTCCATGGAGCGATATACTACGCAGCACGTTGCTCCATTACATGTAGTGTTGCATCTGCCGGCCGCTAGACAGCGCTGCTGTAACAAACAAAAAATTTTAAAAAGTTACATTTTCGGAATGTTGCTAATAATTTGTCCAGAAAAGACATTTATTAATAAACTTAGTGTAATATTATTTGTAGATATATCGGAACCGCTTAAATTAGTCCATGTTAGATCACTACTCCCGTCGTGGCTGCAGCCGCAGTCCTAAGGACACCACCGTTCACTTGGTGGCACTGATCTCAATGACAATTGCTGGATCGCGTTTGCCCGCTCCGCGAATGCGGTCACTGGTGGCCATCTTTAGGTAGAGTTATATCACCTCTAGCCAAGACAGCTGCTGCAGCCACTTAGCAGCCACCATCATCCATCCATGGCAGACGGCGTTTTGGCCGTTGTGGTGTCAAGCTGCCATCAAAATAGCGTGGGTGATATTTCATGCTTATTGAAATTGTTTGACGAAACATATTTTTCAAACCCAGCGTGAACGGTAGCCCGATTTTTGAGGACCCGGTGAAAGTTTCAGGAAATCGCGCGCACCAGGGGAAAAGCAGCACAGCACGCATCGAAACTAGCATCAAAAGAAGCATCGAAAGCAGACGCCGGTACGGAGTCTGCTTTCGATGCGAGCTGCGCTGCTTTCCCCCGGTGCTGCGCTTTCGTAGAACTTTCGCCCGGTCCTCAAAGATGAGGCTACCGTCCACGCCGGGTTTCAAGAATTTGCTTCGTTGAACAACTTCAATCAAGCACGAAATATCACCCACGGTACAGTGTACAAGATCTACGGCTATTTTATGGCAGCCCGCCGCCATTGCGCTGTGCGCCATATTACTATGATGGCTAGAGATGATATAACTCTACCTAAAGATGGCCGACCGTGGCCGCATTTCGGTCCATAGGCAGAGCTGGCCAAACGCGATCCAGCAATTGTCATTGAGATCAGTGGGTCAACGTTACTAGAAGCAGTCAGTTGGGAAACTGCCATAGAGCCTGCTTTAAAAAAGTGGCTCCGATCCGTACTCGAGAACCAAGCTAATGGCGATCGGAACGCCGCCATTTCTCCCGCAGTGTCCACTTTGGGAACTGCACGGCTGCACGTCGAGTCGGGCAAGGGCTGGTGGCGCCATCCCGCAGGGCCAGCTCGCAGTATCAATGTAAAGCAACTTTCCTGTTTCAACTCGTCGATAAAGAGTGGCGCTGTTATCGTATTTAGCTCGGTCTCGGTGGACGCCAGCGGCCCAGGTTTCAAGGGTGAATTTCCCAACTGAGGGTTTTAGTAACGTTGCCTCAAATATAGACTTGCGTGTATTGCCTGGTGTCAAGCAATGGCCGCCGGTGGCGACACCGACGGGCTCCCGATCCGCTGTCCAGCCCATAGAGTTAATACAATAAACGCTAGAGGCTCAGCTGGCGCTAGTGTGCTGTTGCATTTTGAAGCAGACAGCAAGCAGTCAGAAATTGACTTCCGGTAATGCATTTCTATGGGAAAAAGCGAGTGCATTATCTCTCTGCGCTGGATTATAAGAGCAAATATAACGAATAATTTGTATGTACTAGGCACATTGGAACATTTCTCAGTCACGCAGACGAAATAATTGGCCAGTTTCAGCATTTTTATTTGAAATTCCTGGCATGAAAAACGGTGTTAAAACCGCTTCGTACGTGTATTTATGTGCACTGTCGGGCACTGTTAGCGCGAACACGGCGTCGACACTTTCCAGCATGGAGGATATACGTGCCAAACGAACGAAGGACATCTGGAAAATCAAGAGAGACGGCAAGAACTACGCAGTAACACTGGATAAGTAACTCCTTGTGCACGCAGACGATCAAAATAAATTGAAAGCCACGTAATATAGTCCGATTTGCAATAAATATGTTCTGCTTTATTCTTTCTGCTCATGAATATGTGCAAAGATGCATGTTCAAATCATCAACCGCACGCTCCAAATCTTTGCAAGTAGGGAGAAGCCAGAGAACAGGTGCCCGATAAAAACTGCCCGACATAGGAAATAATAAAAAAGCACACCTTTCGTAGTCCACGTACTTTATTTCTTACATTCGAATGTTTTAATTTTAACCATTCGTAAAGATGCACAACGGAGTCATTTTCATTGAGTGACAGGACGGGCATATTAGCAATATATAAGCGCCACCGCAATGCTAGCAAACCTTTGCTTAAAATCGTCGCTCCTTTTCACATACCTTCCTTGAAACAGAGGTTTTGGGCCTGAAATAGAGGGACGTTTAACATCGTTCAGTGGTAAAAAAAAATGCTGTAACTAAAGCAATTACACTTTCACCATATTAATAAAGATACATTCTATCCGGTACAACCGAAATAACAAAAGTTATTCACGTTATTTTCCGGCAAAGAGACAAAATTCACGCGCGTTTTCCCATAGGAATACACAGGAAGACTGGAAAAGTAGACTGCATGCTGTCTGCTTCAATTTGCAACCGGAAGTCCCGTAGACACTAGCGCCAGCTGAGCCTCTAGCGTTTATTGTAATAACTCTATGGTCCAGCCTACTAAAATAGAGATCAGTGCTCTGGCTACACGGGCAGAAGCGTGGCGGCGGCCAGTCGCTCTCCTTGCATTCGTGTTCCGTCTAGTTTTAGTTTAACAAAGTAAAATTTAATATTAGACCAATGTCATATGTCGTTCACTTTTTGTTGGCTCATATTTTTTCAAGTTATTCAGCCAAAATGGCCAGGGGGCGCAAGGACGCTTTAAAGCAAATATGGCGGCCTCCATGTGTTTCTTCGTTTGGCACGCGTTGAAGCGCTGTTAGACGTCTCGGAAACCGATCAAGGCACGTACGTGAGTAGATAATCGACCATGACGGTGAGCGAAATCAAGAAAAACGCGACGCTGTTCGTGGAGGACCGCAAACACTGCAACAAGCTGGTCGACATCATAGCCGGGCTCAAGTCGGACGCGGACGACATCGTGGTAGCCAGCATTCAAGCTTGCAACAAAGTATTTTGCCATGTCCTGAAGACTTCCACTGTCCTGACTGAGGACCATGCGCAAGTCGCTCCTGAAACGCAAAAAGCCCTGCAAAAGTACAACGCGTGGTTACGCGAGAAGTACGCCGAATCTCAAAAACAGATCCTGCAAATCCTAGCAGACGACTCGACACACCGTCGCCACGACATCGCCGTCCAAGTGCTCATGAAGTGGATTGAGCTGGAGACTGTGAATAAAAAGCAGGGCGAACACCACGTGCCCGTCGAGAAACTAGCCAGCCTTATCGGCGCCCTGTTGTCCCCGAAACGAGACGGGAAAGGATGTATCTCAAAGTTCATCCACTTCCTGGAACTCGCGGACGTGAGAACGTACGCCCTCAAAACGCTGGCTCAAGCCTCGAAAGACTGGGACTCGGATGCCGACGAGCCAGAAAAACAACAGTACCTCAAGAACCTGTACCACTTACTCCTCGGGTTCAACATGGCTGCACCGGTCACGGCGGACGACGAACCGGTGCCGGTTCTGGGCGGCACCTCCACAAACTTTCTCGTGAACCGGGAGCAAGATGTTAAACGGATCTCGAGCGTCTGGATCGCATTTCTCAGGCAGAAGCTTCCGGTCAAGCTGTACAAGGAACTCCTCATCCTCCTGCCAGACAAGGTGGTCCCCCACCTCCATAACCCACTCCTGGTGGCCGACTTTTTTATTGAATCGTACAACCGCGGCGGCGCGCTTAGCCTAATGGCGCTCAACGGCCTCTTCATGCTCATCCACCGCTACCACCTGGACTACCCCTACTTCTACGAGAAGCTCTACAAACTGATGGTTCCAGAGGTCTTCTACCAGAAGTACCGGGCGCGGTTCTTCTTCCTTACCGACCTGTTCCTCTCCTCGACCCACCTGCCCGCTTACCTGGTGGCTGCATTTGCCAAGAGGCTCGCCAGGATGTCCCTCGTCGCACCGCCATACGCCCTCCTCTACGTCGTCCCGTTCATCGGCAACCTCCTGGTCAGGCACCGCAGTCTGGCGACCATGATCAACGACTCCGGGGATGTGGATGCGTCTACGGATCCGTACGACGCAGAAGAACCGGACCCCGCCAAGGCGAGGGCGGCGGAGAGCTCCCTCTGGGAGCTGAAGACGCTGCAGAGCCACTGGCACCCGACCATCGCCAAGAAAGCCAAGTTCATCAACGACAACTTGCCCAAGATGGAGTGGGACTTCTCAGAACGTCTCGAGGAAGGCTACACGGAGATGGTGAGGCGTGCCAAGTCGGCCAAGCACAAGGAGGCGCCGACCAACTTCCACAAGGTGGAAGGGCTCTTGAAGCAGAAGGAGGAGTTTCTCAGCGACCTCTGGAGTTTGGAATGAGCCGCAAGGCACAAGTGTACGACGCGGGACTTTTTATATTAAAAGGGCAGTTGGAAGTTTTAAGGCTATTTGTTCTGCGGGTTGTTTTGTGAAACCCACTACCTGACTTGGCGGAACCCATGTTGAGAGCCATTAACCCTTTGACAGTCGTCGCCATATCTGTACGGCAGCGATTACACAATTTCAAAGTGCCAGGCTAAACGTAAAACCGTGTGCACCGCGGGAGGCGTTGCTATTTGTTATGTCTATGGCAAACTGTAGACATTATATTCGCGGTGTTTTGCTTTGCTGGGGCCATTTCTAATTTTAAAGTTGACACTTGACTCACGTGATGCACACCAGATGGTCGTTTCGGAAGTCGGCTGGTCTGAAGTGCCGGCTCTTACGATGCAGACCTTTACGCTTCTTATAATTGAACTGAGAGGATGAGAGCTTACCCTTTCTTTATGCATTTCCTTTGAGAACAAAACCCAACCACTGGGCAGCATATTCCGGGGGAAAAACTCTATTGTCAACGGGTTAATGATTAATGGATGAAGAGCGTGTTGGTACGGGTCAATATTGAACAAAGAAGATGACACAACCACATCTTCCAACTAGCAACAGACATGGAACAATTCCAAAAGCGAGCAACCGATTAAATCATGTCAACGATGTTAGTGTTAGTATTTATTTTGGGTAAGGAAGGACGGCCGCAATACCGCAGGAAGTCCAGTGGCTCGTGACAAGGAAGCCTACGGCGCCGCACAAAGATAACACACCGATACATTTTCTCTTTGGGTAACCTGGAGAAATCTGATATTGAATAGTTGAAGACGTGCACAATTTTTATTGCTCCATATTGTTCATCGCGTGCTAAAAAAGGCTGCCAAGTTTGCGAGATGTGTCCTATTAATCGGCAGGCTTGCCCGAGGTTCCTCTGCTTCTGCTCTTTCAAGAGTCATTCATGCACAGAACTGATAATCTGTCAAGAATCAACCCTACGACACAATCGTAGCACTAAAACAATTATGACGAGGCGTCGCAAGGCGGACTGGGATAGCCAAGTTTTGCTTATTTGAAACAAGGTTCTGCGTGGGGGTCAGGAGCTTCTTTTATTAGCCGGTTAAACCAAAAATTTTCTAGATTATGCGATAAGACATTGAAGTTGACAATACTCAAATGCTGTCAACTTAAATGGCAGCTGGAAGAGACCATTTGAACACCATCATCCAAATCAATTCTTAACTTTCGAAGCCAAACTTAAAAAGTGGCTCAAAGATTCCTCGAAATATTTAGTTGCATTCTTTAATCTCTACGACTTTAAAAATGTATGGACGGTCTCGCACAAAACTGCTCGTAGCACCGACCACATGGAAATGCGCAACCGGAACTCCATGCAATGTCCCGGTGGAGACAATTGATTGCAATGATGCTTGGTTGACGCGAAGGATGGGCAGTTTGTCAAATTCTTTGGCTTCGTTTTCGTCTTGGGACGGCCGGATCGGCGTCTACCCATCCGTCTCGAGTGCGGGCGACCATGTCGTACATGTTTCTAGTTTCCTCTTCGAGCTTGTCCCTGAATTCCCTGCGCATCTTCTCCAGGACCTGAAAAAAAGATGTCCAGCATTTCAAAGCATGAATCGCTTTGTAACGGGACCCCCTCCAATCTCATGATTTCATTCATCCGTCCGTCTGTACATTTCCAGCTAAATTTAGCGGGAAAATGAACGAAAATGTATGTTCTACTCTGCTCCCCAAAACAACCGTTTAATGTCTTTTACACAAATTTAAACAATCGGTCCCGAAATAGTGCATTTGGTGCACGACGGGACTTTACAGAAAATAAAGGTTTCTGCCAATTTTTTACCAAGGCAGGGACATTCCAAGGGAGGACCCCAACTCGAGGAGTTTCTGCCGTAAAGCACTCAAGAACACGATACTTCTAGAGTAAAATACTTCAGAGACGTGGCATCTGCCACGGGGGCAGTGGTACCTGGCTCTGTGCTGCGGCCCTCCTGCGCATTTCTTGCTTCTCCTTGCCGAGCGATTCCGTCAGCAGCGACAGCTGGGACTGGTAGCTGGACGCAACCACAGCTCAGGAAGCCAAGTCATCTTTCTGACTGCAGTCCGACTAACGTAAACGACTTTATTTTCCTGGGCTCGACATTTCCCATATATCGCCACATGGGGGTTTCGGCAATATTTTGCCGGGAACAACCTTTCACAACTGGGAGTGGTATGCTGCGTATTTCTTATATCGAGGCAATATATTTGTGCCACTAATTTTACGCGATACTTTACCAGTTGCAAAATTTGCTAAAGTTAGGACCTTGCAAAAAGTAAGTCTTTTACAGTGTGCGACTGCATTTC
This sequence comes from Ixodes persulcatus, assembly GCA_013358835.2. Lineage (NCBI taxonomy): Eukaryota > Metazoa > Arthropoda > Arachnida > Ixodida > Ixodidae > Ixodes > Ixodes persulcatus. The sequence goes on along the minus strand of JABSTQ010007949.1, from coordinate 92,801 downwards.
TTTATTCATTCACATTCCTACCACTTGAAAGGCCCACTCAAAAGCATTACATGAGGATGAGATCATTTACAACACAACGCAGAGATCTAGTGGATCGTAACAACGGACTATGAAAACACACTGCACTCTCGAAAATATTGATGGGCCCTTTCCCGTCCTGCTACGACGTTATTGTCGGAGCAACTGAAAGGCAACAAACGCGGGTGGAAGTACACAATGAGCGGGACGGACGAATAGAGTGACCATTAGAACGGGCTCGTCAAACATTGTCCGCTCGCCCTTTCCAAACCATTGCGCTCGTCCAACTGCCCAACTACACGGGACGCTGCTCAGCGCTTTGCTTCACTCAAATCCCGCGAGCGAAGCAATTCCGATCGAGGTCGAAGAACCTTGAGTGGGGATGGTGGGTAAAACAGACCAAACGAGCGACATCTTAAATTTTTACCTAGGAAAATAGCGAGTTTCTTGTAGAACCCGTCTTCCAAATAGCATGTTCGAGCGAGTTCTAGAAGGCATTTCAAAATTGTGCCTACTACACCTACCTGTCCTTTAAGTTGTTTAGCGACTCATTTGCATTCTGCGTGAATCCACGAAACGCCCATGCGTCAATAGAACATACATGAAATGCAAAAATTATTTATACAATTTGTTTTACCAATCTTACGCACACATAGGAAAACAAGCTTTATTGCTTTTATTACGTTTTGACAGCGAAAAGAGTGGTTTGAACAACGTCTCCTCAAAGTCACGCGCATTATTTATTTTTGTAAATAAATAATGCGCGTGACTTTATGGAGACATTGTTTGAATCACTCTTCTCGCTCTCAAAACGTAAAAAAAGCAACAAAACTTGTTTTTTTTAATCTGTGCGTAAGATTGATAAACATATTGTATAAATCACTTTTGCATTTCATGTATGTTCTATTGACACATGGGCGTTTCATGGATGCACGCAGAATGCAAATGAGTCGCTAAACAACTTGATCTGGGGAAGGCAAACCACGTTGGTTTGTGCGTCCAAGCGAAGTCCGCTGTCTACGACGCAACTGCATTCTACAACGGCGACGAAGCAAGAAAGAAGGTGCTCGAGGCCTTTGGTGTAACACCAGACGTGTTTTGTGGCGTGACCCTGAACCCGACGGACAACATCTGAATCACAAAAGTAGACCTTCGGGCCTGTGCGGAAAGAGAGAAAAGGACGGCGAGTGCCGGGACAGATTTCGCGAGACAGTGCAAAGGGACTGGACTGAGAACTATGTGCCAGGCATATTTTAGGATTGTTGATGAGCAGCCAAACTTCCAATCGCAATTTCTGGAAAGCTTTCTTATTGTACATGTAAGGAACAATTTTTCTGTGACTAGTGGAGCTATCGGAGAGAATGTTTTCTCAGTTATTACTACATGCCTAGTTTATTTACTGAACCTCATAAATGGGATTTCGTTGAAGACGTTTTTATTTAATAATATAGTTTTTTTCACAAAAAGCATAAGAAATGGACCACAGGTGAATAAAACTTTATACTGAAGAAATGACGGGTGCAATTATTATTGTTTTGGATCAGAAGAAAGCCCACGTTAAGAGGAATAACCGGGAAAGGTTTCGTGGCTGTAAATGAATTTGACAATTCATAAATGTTCCGTAACCAAAGTAAGAAAGTTATAAATATTTTCTTTAATAAATGGCACATGCTTCAGTGCTTCTGAATGAAACTTTGTAAGCACCAAGCAGAAACAAAACAGAAACAACCTGGAAAGCTTCAAGTCGCTCGTAAAGTGAAGCTGAAATGACGTCGAAACAAGTTGAGTCATAGATCAACCTACCATCCCCCTCAAAGTCCCCAAATTAAAATGCATCTCCGTCCGCACGAATGCCTTCAGAGATATCCGCGCAACAGGACGTCAGAAACTGCACGCACCGACGTACGCGTTGCACTTTCCGCTTTTTCTCGCCTCATACTTTCCCATACCCTCTTCAATTTTTACTTGGCCCCGACGCGGCTGCCCTTCCAGTTTAGGAAAGAACGCTCAAAGGATTACCTTCCTCGCACGAAACCGAGGTTGTACGTCGCTGTCTAAGGTTAAGGGCACACATACAGCACGGTGCTAACCCTGCGTTATAGACGCAACACCGACTTTGCGCTGTATCGGCACCTCGTTCGTGCTTCGCTGCGCGAGACCCGGCCTTTTCTCGTTTTCAAAAACGCTGCAATGCCACTGCAGCCCCAACGTCGAGTTGAGGTGTCACAGAGATGCACGCGCGAACTGGCCTCCACCGTGCCGAGCGCCGCAATGTCGGCGACGAAAGGATGGCGCCACCTCTGCGGGCCAGGAGCGCGCCTGGGAAGGATACAAGTTGTCGAGGGAGGCCAGATGCACCCTGTGGCTGTCCCTCTCCCGGAGCGACCTCTCTCGCACCGAGGTCCGCACGTCCCGCAGGTCCGCCCTTTGCGCCTCCACGCTTTGCTTGAAGGCGCCACGCAGCATCTGCGAGGCACGCAACGTTCGGCGGCCAGCGGCAACGACCGAGTTGCGACACATTTAAAGGGGTACTCCGGCATTTTCTTGGTGCTCCCCGATTTGCCCAAAAATTCGCTAAACAAACCGACAAACATCGTTAAAATAGCATTCCAAATATTAGGACCCAAATATATTTTTTGCTAAGTTATTAAATTTACAATTTTGGTCCTCAATGTGTTTTCAAACCAAAAGTGTCCACTGCAACGAGGAAAAATTGACGCCAGTGGCAGGCAGGCGTTCGCTCTTTGGACTACCGGATTTGTTCCCAACCGATTAGAAGTTTCACGGTATCAAATGAACGCTTTGGAAGCTCGCTCCAGCATCCGGGCAGCAGCCCAAAACAAATGCTCGGCGCAATTCATTTCTTAGACTGCCCGCTCGCCGAACGAGCCTGCCCGATGCCGACGTCGTCGCGCTAAAAAGCGTGGGAATATTTGAATGTTGGTTTCGGCATTATTTTCGTACGCCGATTTCGCAATAACTATCTCGAATTATGCGATACTAAATATCCTACTGGAAAGGGTAAAGTCCCGGGTTTCAGGATATAGTTTGTTGGGGTAGCCGAATAAATCGCCCCGAGTACGCCTTTAAAGGCCCGCTTACGCACTTGCTCTGACCGAGCTGCTGTGACCTTTTACGAGGAGAAAACACTAGAGAGCTTATGTTACGGAGAGTTTCTGACCTCTCGGTGGGGGTTTATGGGCAGAGTTTGTATTACGAGCTGCAAGGATCTACGGTCGGTAACGGGTCAAGGACCAAGGGGAGGGAAAGGGAGGCGTAAAAGAGAGGGGGACGTTTCATCCTCCCCAGCTTCCCAAGTTCTTGGCCTGTCACCCACTATACACCAGCTCATGTTTACAAACAAACCGGAGCGCCCCTGGAGGCATGCCACCGACGCCGCGCATACGCCATGGGACGTGGGAAAGAAGCTCTCCGTGGCCCATAAACGAACCATTAAATTGCGATGTCGGCGTGGGTGTGAGTCCCCGTGCTTTTTTTTGACGTTTGAATTGTTGATTCCACGTCTTCCTCGCAATGTCTTACCCGTTTAGTGCCCCGAGTGAAATTAACGAGGCCCGTCACACCGCAAAACTTTGCGTAAATAATGGGACGTGCGGCGATTCGTTCGTGTGAACGCCGCAGAAGGCACGATAAAACAACGATGAGATTCCGTTCGCTATTTTCGGTCGCGACGACGGAGAACGGTAAAGAATCTCACGTCGCAGCTAAGCACGAGCATTAATTTAACGCTCTCAACAACCGAAAGTTACGATCCACATGACGACGAAAATAACGACGAAACTTTAAACAAGAAGTCGGGGTGCAAACGAGCCGGTGAAGACCCCCGAAACTGCGCACGAGCAAAGAGAGACTTTGTGTCGTCCTTCGTCTACCAGGAGCCTCGTAATTGCATTATGCCTAACAAATCTTTACACTTCCCTCAACTCATGCCACCGATCCACTAACCCGTGCCTTTCAACCTCCCCTCTATCTGCGTCTATTTTTTTGTCGCTGCCTTCAAAGCGCAAAGTCTTCGCCTTAAGCATTCTCGGTGGCGTGAGTTGAGGGAACCCAGCATTCCTGGCCCCGCCCCCTCTTGGCCGACGAGAGTGGGTCACCTGCTGCTCCCGGTGCCGCTGGCTCGTCCGCCGCGCCCTCAAGATGCGCTCGCGTTCCTCGGCGTGCCGCTTGAGGAGCGCCCTCCGCTGCCGCCGCTCATTCTCCAGAGCCTCAATGGCGCCGTGAAGCCGGCGCTGGGTGTCCAGCTCGTTCTGAAAGATGCGCCGCCAACGCCCGCCACGGTTACGCATTCTCCCAGATCACAATACCTTCCGCAAAAGTGCACCACGGCTGCGTTGGACGCACGTCCGTCCAAGATCCCGAGTCTCGCGGCCAAATTTAAATTCTCGACGAAGGCTCCGTGACTCTGTGCTTGCAATAATGGTAGCAGCCGCTCGCGGTCGCAAACTGTTCTGCATCCGCAGATTCGAGGACGGTTTGGCCCATAGCATTCAATAACCGAGGTATCGCAAATTTATTCCCAACCATTCGTATAAACGTATCAGTCTGCCATAAAAGGTAAATTGGAAACTTTTCTAAGTCTTGCTGACCGTCGTTTGCACAATTCAGTTCGTCGAGCGCGCCAATACATACACGGCACATTCCATAATCATGCACCAACTTTGGACATTAGAGTTAAATATACGCTGCCTAAACTACTAAATTATCTTGCATCCCTAGAAAAAATAATTAAAAATATTACGATCGCTCGTTCACGTTAAGAGAGCCGCGCTATGCACTTGGGTCGGGTCACGTCTAAACTATGAGGGTCGTTCGATAATTATAATAAAAAAGCTAGATAAACACAGTTTTTTTTTTTTTTTCTTCAAATATGTTACTTCTTAGCATAGTCTCCACTGAAGGCTACAAACTCAGTCCAGAGAGTTCAAATCTTTTTTTTTTTTTCCATTCCGTCGGAAAAATAGGTTTGGTCAAAGACCGCAAAAAATATGCATCGACGGTGGCGATGATGTCCTCACTCGATTAAAATTTCTTTCCTCCGAGAAAGAATTTTAAATTTGGGAAGAGGAAAAAGTCGCAAGGGGCAAAGTCCGGAGAATAGGGTGAATGAGGAATAAGTTGGAAGCCTAATTCGTGCAGCTCTGCCACTGCAACGGTCGACTGCATCGAAGCGTCCTTCCAGGCGCTTTCTTGCTCGACGGCGAGCAGTTTGGGCCCCCACTGCGCACGCACCTTTTTCGTGCGCAATATTCCGCCCAGAATATATTGCACTTTCTTCTTCCAATCTTTAAAACTAAAGATTGGCCACATATACAACTTCTTTGTCAGATCTCTTCCTTGGCTTTAAGCAAGAAATAATTAAGTACTACCATCAAGTGTGTAGTGTACTGTATTCATTTACAGATAAGGGCTTTCTTAAAAGCCGTCGAGCGAGAAAGAAGGGGGCCCCTTCTGCGGGGTTGGTGGGAGTCAGCCCTAATTGGGGCCTCTTTCCAATTTAATCGCCGATATTTTCTAATTAAGCTGCCGATTGATTACATGATGTTTTCGCAAAAAAACTTGGAGCTGCGCTAATTCTAAAATTGAAGCTGCGTTTTTTTATTGACCCGAGTAAACTGAACCAATATGCGATGACACGACTGACTTAGTACATCCATAGGCTCGATCTATTTCTTCCTCTGGACAGGCTTTGCGCCTTTTATTCTTTTTTCTTATTTGTTTTTTTTTTTGGAGATGGTTAAGAGACATAAACAGTCACAAACTCCAAATGTAATCTACCTCTCTGATGTCTGAAATGCTCTGTCGTAAAAGGGAAGGCAAAAATATTTTTGCGCGAGCCAGGCACGTAGCCAGGATTTTGTTTCGGGGGGGCCTTCCCACGACAAAATGCTGTATGAGGGGGAGGGGGAAGAGGAGGCCTCAGCAAAATGGAAGATTTCGGGGGGGGGGGGGGGGGGCCCCATGGGGCCCCTACCTGCCCAATCGCAATTGTTAGATGAAAAACTGAGTTTGCAGCTTTAACAGGTAATCACCTTGTCTTACATTGTTTTTTTGTTTTGTCTCTTTGAGAACATATAAAACCTTTCGATAAATTATTACATAACCTACGATTTTTAATTACTATGTTTCGCAGCTCTTTTCAGCTCACATCCTGGGAGCCTTTATCGAGCTCGGAATCCTACTGAAACACCTTACATCTTGGAAACAAAAGACTTCCAAGGCAATAATGTTTCTAAAAATCAGTTGGAATTCGTAGCCAAGTTAGAGGTTGACGCTTCAAAGAGGCATAAAATGTTTGTCCATATTATTTTGGATGGTTCGCAATCAACAAGGAGGGCCGACATTCATTAGTTCAATCACAGGAGGATGTCACTAATGAAATAAATAACAATCACTAAAAAACTTGATAAGCTAGCTTTTTGTCTTTTAGGGTAATGCAAACAGATGATTACGGTTGACTCTCATTATTTCAAACTCTCATTAATTCAAACTTGCAGGTAATTCAAAGTAACATGCAGGTCCCATCATATGCGTCTCTACGGGAGCAAACTCCAGGTAATTCAAACTTTGCTTTATTCAGACAAATGTGTTGTCCCCCCTCAAGTTTGAATTAATGAGATTAAACTGTAATGCAAACATAGAAAAAGAAGTTTTTGTGAAACGATCAATTTTATTTTTGCTGATGTCATGCTCAAAATTTCTGGAATCTGCATAAAATCCACATAGTTAAGAAAAACATTGTAAAAAAACGGTTGCATACTAGACAAATTTAGGTGGATGCCTAATTACTCAATGACATGCCATATTCAATACTAACGAACAAACATTTAAAGACACCATTTGGAGCTCAAATAGGAGCTCCAGAAAGAAGGCTATGAGATTTCTTTGTTTTCTTTTACTGAACTTGGATTTGGGTGTTAGCTACAATGCATTTTTCCTCTGTTCTCTTAAAACTAATAATTGAATTGCTCGTATTAAATTTTAAATCTTAATTTTGTTGCATTTTTAATTAAATTACAAAATCTCCAGTTTATGCAGAAACGGCCATATTGAGAGCCATAAAAAAACAATGTGGCCAGCGGTGCCCGGAACTTTCGAAATAGTCAAAAGTTCAGTTCATCTCATCCGTTCAATGTATCAGAAAATTAGAAAAATACTTTTTGTTGTTGCGGATAAATTATGTTTTAAGCATGAGCCTCTCCGACAATGTGGACGACATGTACAAGCCGGCGTTTGCCAGCAAGGCACCAACGGTGCGAGACCCCGCCGCAAGGTCTTAAACACATTCCACGATAATGAAACGAAACGAGCGTCGGAGCGCCTCACCATTCGCTGCGCGTGGGCGAGCTCCTTCCGGAGCTGGTCCATTCGCAGCGTGTGCCTCCGGAGCAGCTCCGCCTGCTTCCGCTCCAGCCGCTCCGTCTCGGACGCAACCTCCGAAGCAGACCGACCCGTCGCGAAACGGACGTGTTGCTCGTGGAGCTTGCGGAGCAGGCGCTCCGCGTGCGGGGACACGTCCACGCTTCCGTCGTCCGTATGGACGCCGGGAGAGGTGTCTTCCACGCCGGCTGAAAAACGACGAGCGTTCGAGTTACAATGCCAGGAACGTGTCTTAAATCGGCATGTCTAGCGTCCCATTCCGTCCACGCGCATCCGAAGCGGTCCCAAAGTAAACGACCTCGCAAAAGCCAGAGTGTCACGCCGCAAAAGCCGAGTGTCACGGTTGGGCGACCAAGCTCCGAAAACGAGAATGTGAGTTTCGCCGACGTTGCGGTGGCTTCCGTAGACTGACAAGCTGAAGAGCGACCCGCGGTAAAACGGGAGTCTGCCACCGCCACTGCAATGCCGCCGTTGCGAATGCGGTCGGCGACAGCGTGACGACGACATGATCGGGCGGAAATCGAGAAATCACTTTTTAGGATGCTGCATGCACACCAGACACGTTCCAGGCGCCGTAGTTGAATCGCAAAACTGAGAAGCAGTATTTCCAACCCAAAAGTAATAAACCCGCTAAAGAAATCCCGAAGTACCACTAAATATTAGGCGCGGGCAAAGATGACCGTTTTAACACCATTAATGAAAAGACGGCGAATGCACGGGCGAGCTGGTGATAAATATTCATGACGTTTAAAACTTGAGACTGCGGTGAGGAAAAAAAAGGAAACTTTCGAGTCGAAAAAAAAGGCGCGGGAGAAGACGTCTCAGATGCAGCTAAATCGTTCATTTTCTCTCTCTCCTTAGATACCCCCGACACGTTTTCAGGTTTCGATGGTTGCTTCCATAATACCTCAAGGGCGTCGCAAGCGTTATTCTCACTGACAACAATTTTGTCGAGGGTAAGCAAAAAAAAGAAATAACGACCCCGTGACTCTAACTTACCGCAGAAATTAAGCTATTTACGATCGATAAATATAAACTGGAGAACATTATGGACTGCCAGGAAACATGCTAATGGGACTTGAAAACTGCTAAAAACTTCACCAACTACAAAATGTCCATTTCCCCCACTAAGTTTTGCCGCCAAACTTAGCGGGAAAACAGCTAAATGGGCAACACTGCTGAGAAGAGACTAGCTGAAAAAAATCCCAAAAGGCCACGAGCCAAGCGCGCGGCGAAATAATGGGGCCTCCTGTATGGGGACGCACCTATAACTCCTTGCCTCCGCAGCATCTACCACACGACACTGGAGAGAGCGACAGAGAAGGTAGCGACGCCGCTACATGTCTGGCCTCGCCTTCGTTGCCAGCTATACACGGTTCTATACAGTCAGTTCCCAGAATTCTAGGGGGCCGCACGTTTTTCAACGGGTCTAGCGACGAAGCTGCCTTTTTATTAATTTGTTTTTTTGGCACCCGCAGCACCTTTTAGCATTACAGCATTACACAAAAATAGATCAGCAGGTAATGGTGATAAAGAACGATGGAAATAATCGCGCCGAAATAGTTTCTGGAACATAAACGCAAACGCTAGGCAACAGAGGCACTGTTGCCTAGTGTATGCAGACTTATCGAGTATAGACATGCTTTTAGACATTTTTCGGATGATTTGATTAAGAGCTTTGTCACTATAGTACGAGGCACCTGTTGCCATAAAAAGATTAGATGGAGAAAATGACTTTGACACATTAAAAGCATTGCAAACTGTTTCGATGCCTCATTAACCCACCTTCTCTTCCGTCCATGTCTCGCATCAATGGCGGAGGTCTTGCGGCAGTTTCTGTGCGCTTCCTCTTGGCACGGTGCAAAGAAGGCGACAGCAGAACTGCAAACAGATTTTCAGGGAGGTTAAAAGATGGCGCATGTTCGTACCACGAGACACGCGTGTGATTTCTGACACAAGCGACGTAACCGATTGGCTCAACCGTGGTTCAGAATGAAAACAGCCAATCACCGTCGCAGCATATTACGGTTGGAGTCGCCACTCGCAGTTGACTCCGACGAGGTTAAGGATGTGTACAGATCCGCACCTTCATTACAACGATTAAACGAGGAATCATTTGTTGGTTAGTTACGAGTCGGGAAGTTATTTCAAGCGTATGAGTCAAAGAGCGCGGGTGTCGGCCATATTTCGGAGAAAGAGTTAAGCGAGCCTGCTTTCAAAAGACGAGGAAAAGATTGCCAAAAGCTGAAAATTTGGTTGTCCCTCGAAAATGTTATTTAACGTAAGGCAAAACCCACTGATGCTTCTCCGTTATTCGGGCAAAGTCAATATTCTTGTTCCCAGTAAATGTCTGCTGGCAATTTGAGGTTTTTCAACGCCGCTGTCGGCGGTATGGCGACACTAGGGTAGAAACAGAAACCAGCGAAACTGACCCGACTTCCTGACCATCCTCGGCCGTTTCCGGGCTCCCCTGTCGTCGTCCTGAAATACGGGTGCCAGCAAGTGAAAAACATTCCCCAATAGACACTAGATAAAAGCGTGCGCCACCTAGGAGCTGCCGCGCCAACCTTTCGGCATGCGCTCCAAGCATGTACTTGACAAGAGTCAGTGTGGGAACTCGGCCGAGCTCGTAACGAGAACGAACGTCGAGTTCGTCAAAAACTCGGATCCAATCATGCGCTTCGTGCCCGAAGATTAATGGATGGATGCTAATAGCTGTACCCTTTATAACAGGCAGTAGCTCGCGCCATCTAGCCTAGAAACAAAAACAAAAAAACTGAAGCGTAATTTCTTTCTTCACCCTTCTAAGCCAATTTTCCTTACCCTCTGCATTTCTGTCACTGTCACCCAAAAATGGCAACTGCCAACGTTGCTCGACGAGGCTTCAAATGGGCCCATTGAGCTGTTTCCGTAAGAGTATGAGCGACACGTTTAGTAGCGGCAACAACTCGTAGGAGCAGCGAGGAATGCCCAAATTTTCGGATCTTATGAGCCAATGGGAGAGCTCTCTGGCAGATTTACACGAAATAAAAGCAGCAACATTATCTATGCAGCCCCTATGTGTTCGGCACGTCTGAGGGTGAAATAAAAAAAAGTCATCGAGACAAACAATGTGCACTCACAAAATTAAAGAGTGTTTCAGAGCGCTATTTGAAAGCGAGCAAATCTGTGTGAATAAACCAATCAATGGAGTGCATCAAAACTTTTCGCAAGTGTCGTTACGTGGTGCATTTCTAGTCTTCAAGTTTCACGAGTCTGGGTTTTAGGAAAAAAAAAGAGTTAAGTGTTAAAAATTATGTTTTTTTGTTTTGTTTCCTGGGCACAGGGAGAAAAACGGTAATAAACATCCGGCTGGCGCTGCCACTCACAGGTGGCAGCACACACACTCCGATCTAGCTGGATCTGCTTTCGGGTGTTAATCTCGAGGAAGCTTTCACGCTTTTGCTCTATGTTCCGCCATCTGTGAGCAGCCGCATCAACCGGACGGCACTTACCGATTTCCTCCCTGCCCATAGAAAAAAATTTGATTTTTTACGCTTCACTTTTTTTGAACAAAACCTACTCATGAATTTTGAGTATAATAAATTTACCACCTAAACACACCTTTGTGAAAAGTTTCATTGCATTCAGTTTATTGGTTTATTTACATGCATTTTTTTACACCCGAATAGCTCTCGGAAGCACTCTGTAGAATACTGTATGCGGTATGTCGCAAACAATCTGTCCCCTTGCTTCGAAAGCCCTTGAGCCCAGAGTCGAAAGGGAAGGACATCGGACGACGACTTACGGTCTCGGATCGGGCCACGAGTTGGCGAAGCTCCGCGACGGACCGGGCAAGCCTCTCTTCCTCGGCGTCTGATTGGTCCGGTGCGGTGGCCGAATCGACGGTTCCGCGAAGCCAGTATGGACTGCATTGCCTCGCCATACCTGACAATCTTCGCGGATGCGCAGCCAAACCCGGAGACGCACAGTGGACGTGTCCGCACGGATGGGCCTCAGCTTCTCGGCTGGTTTCCCGACCGGCTCCGGATTCAAACCGTACTCCGGGCCGGACAGCTGGCTCGGCTCTGGATTGAGCTTTGGATTCTGCACGCTGTCTAGCCTTGGACTGAACTGCAGACTGGACGTGGTATCCGGGAAGCGGGGCATCCCTGGACAGGGCAGTGGATCGACCCCTAGGAAGGGCTTTGAATTGCAGTTCGGACTGAACGTTGGATGTGGCTTCCGGCCCGACTCTGAATTCTATTCGAGCTTCGGACCGAGCGTCCGATTCTTGGAAAGCGTGTCGGTCGTCGGCCCGTTCCACTTCCAGTTCTTTGGCAGCTACATATTGGCAGAAGAAGCAGCGACTGTTGTCAGAATGACCCGGCGACTTCCAACTGTTGCTGGTCGACGACAAACTTTCACTCACGCCGCTGGTGGCGCTGCTCCATCTGCAAGAAGGTGCTGAAAGTGCACGAACGAAAGAGGTTAAGAGTAACGTTAGTCGCCCATAAGCATCCACGACTCTCATGTGGTATTAAAGGGATACTACAACGAAATTCCGGCGCTCATTTTTTGGTCTATATGTGTTGAAAGAAGCAGTATCACATCGAACGCACCAAAATATCTCGTTTAAAAAGTCACGAAAAGGAATTTTAAAACGAATTAAACGATTAGCAAAGAGCACCTGGTGGATGTCGCTAACGCCTCGCTTGTAATGCCCGTCAAGGAACCTTGACAGCTAGTGACGGTTGCTGTCTCGCCTCCAGCCACGACGAGAGAAGAGGGGAAGGAAGAACTCCCATCTTCCCGAGAATCCCTTTTGTGTGTCCCAGAAGTCACTATTGTCCCCCTTCAAGATTACAGAAGATTAACCCGTCACTCAAAATTCGTACGAAAGCAGCCGCTTCGGTGGCTGGAGCGACTAGGCCATCCTCTCGATGTCAGCCTCGCCGCAGCTTTGCTCGTCCCGAGACGAACTACGTCACGATTGCGTTGGATGTCACGTGGTCTCCGCTGGCTGTTCTCCGAGCGCTTGCCAGAGTGGGCCGTTTATAACAAAAAATACAGCCATCAGGCTCAAAATACAAACGTGCAATTGTAATTTACGGTTATTGTGGATCATAATCAGCCTATTTCTGAACACTACGGGTATATTTCAAATTTCGTTGAAGTATCGCTTTAACCTCTTAAGTGCCTCGGACGAGCTGAGCTCGTCGGCCACTTTCTGGCTAAAAATGCCGGGGACGAGCTCAGCTCATCCAGCCGTTTTTTCGGTAGCCCTCAATTCCACGGACGAGCTAGGCTCGTCCGTGGAGTTTTGCGGCGCTGATCATAGATGGCAGCCCCCGTTTTAGTTGGCAAATATTTTTTTCGCCTCCGCTGATTTTTGCGTAATAAACTTTTCAAATTTTTTGTGTAATACTAGAGGAATAACAATTCAAAATAAAAAAATATGGCACTTTTAGGTTACTTTTTGTTGTATTTTAATACAAGAACTTAAAGACAGCTGGACGGAAGACCAGCTGTTTCATCTTCGTCTTTCCTTCACTCCTCGTCTTTTTTTTTTTTCCACCCCCTGCGGGCACTTCCTTCCGAAGATACCAGACACAACATAATCCCCCCTTTAAGAAAAGTTCCTTAAGGGGAAAATCTGTCCGGTGGATTCCTGCTCCTGTTGGACCTTCGTAGAGTTAAGGCCCGTTCACACTCTTGCGACCGAGTACGACTGAGAGAGACGAGATCTCTTAAAACTTCTTAAATTTTTTTAGAACGAGGGAACACACTGGCATTGTGGCGCCATCTATGCGGTGACCCTGGAACTGAATTTCACAAGAGCGAAGGTTTTGCGGGATTTCCGAGGTCAAATGTGCGTAATACCCATAGAAAGGCTCGTTTATAACATTGACAAAAGTTTTTCAAGCCAAGGAAGAAAGGATAATGCGCGAGAGAAATAAAAAAATATGCCGGGATGTCGAGTTTACACTGCTACCCAATAGATAGCGCCAGTGTGTCCTCTGGTTTAAGAAGTTTTAAGGAACCCAGGTTTAAGAGGCCGCAAGAGTGTGAACGGGCCTTTAGGGGAAGTGGTTGTTCTGCGTCTGTAGCATCTTCCCCGGGCCCAGTGTTGTCCTCATGTGACTGTGATCCGACTGGAACATATGCTCGCGATAACCGCGACGAATTCCAACATCCTCCACCAGATGTAACAAACGTGTTTTGGCCGACTGCTTTCTGAATTTGTTCAGGTTGTCCGAACGCTGGTGTTCCCTTCGCTTGGTGTGTGGGAAGTTTCACGCGCACATAATCTCCCACGCTCCCTTTAAAGGTTCTTGCTCCGCGTCTCTCGTCTGTGTACTGCTTGCTTCGTCGCTGGTAATCGGCGATGTTTTGACGCAGCTGCTGCATCTCGATTTGAACCAGTTTCTCGAAGTTCCGAAATCCGACGATGTCCATTTTCGTCCGCATTCGACGTCCATGAAGCAGCTCAGCCGGGGAGAGTTTTGTCGCCGCATGTGGTGTACTCCGGTAGACGCCCAAGAACTCAGTCAGGCTAGTATGAATGTTACTTTGCACTTGTATGGTAGTCTGGACGTACCCTTTTAGAACTCTGTTAAATCTCTCCACCTGTCCGTTTGCCTGTGGGTGGTAGATGGCAGACCGACGGTGAGAAATTCCTCTTGTGTCCAGGAACTCTCGGAATGTGCTAGACAGAAACTGCGGACCATGATCGGAAACAATCGCGTCCGGGTATCCTTCTCGACTAAAAATCGTGGTTAGAAAGTTGCAAACAACTTCAGCCGTTACTCGCGTACAAAAAGCGACCTCTGGCCACTTGCTGAAGTAGTCTACCAAAGTAACCGCAAATCTAAATTCTGAAGGAAGTCGGTAAAACGGTCCAACAATGTCAATTCCTAACTGTTTCCATGCGCCTGATGGAAGTGCCACTGGTTGAAGAGGTGGTACTGCTGTAACCGCTGTCTTGACATTTGCCTGACATGTGTTCCAGTCTTTGATGCAAGATTCTACTTCGATGTCCATCCTGGGCCACCAGAAGCGCTGACGAAGACGCTGCTTCGTTCTCACAATACCCGGATGTGACTCGTGTGCTAAGTTAATGAGTCTCCGTCGGATTGAAGTAGGTGGCACCAGGACTTCTCCCCGTAGTAGTACGCCGTCCACCCAGGAGAGCTCTTCTCGTAGTTTGTAGTACGGGGACAGTGCTGTGTCTCGTTGCTGTTCGAGACACCATCCTGTTCCGATACACTTTATGACTCGAGGCAAATCAGGGTCTTGTTTCGTTTCACTTTTGACCTCTTGTATGTCTATCGAGTATAGGTTGTGTACCAGGCAAGTGAATTCTTCTTCATCTTCGCATGTCTCGGAGTGGTCGGAGCCATTCCGTGCAGGCAGACGAGAAAGTGCGTCGGCCACGACGTTTTCATTTCCCTTTTGATAGTGAACCTCGTAATCATATTTTAGGAGTCTCATGGCCCATCTGGCTATTCTCATCGGTTGCCGACCGGTTCCCTGAGTAGAAAGCAGGGTCACAAGAGCCTGGTGGTCCGTCTTGAGCGTGAAATGTCGGCTAAAAAGAAAAACATGCCACTTCTCGATGGCCCAAAGACATGCTAAAGCTTCTTTCTCTCCCGTAGAATAGTTGCGCTCTGCGCTAGAAAGTGTTCGTGACAAAAATGAGACGGTGTGTATTCCATCCTGTTGCAATACCGCGCCCAACCCGTAGCTTGACGCGTCCGTTGTGACGACGGTAGGAAGTGTCACATCAAAAACGGCGAGTGGAACACAGCTCTGAATCAGGTGTTTGATTGAGGTGAATGCTTCCTCTTGTTCCTTTCCCCACTGGAATGAAACATTCTTCCGTAGGAGTGCATGTAGAGGCTCTACAATCGTTGCAAAGTTGGGAACGAACTTGAGGTAGTACGTTAGGAGACCTGAGCAAAGATCGCAGTGACGTTACGTCGGTGGGAGCCGATGCTTGCATGATAGCCCTGACGTTATCTTCACATGGCTTGATCCCCTGAGGAGTGATCTCATGTCCCAGGAATTGAAGCTGTGGCACTGAGAAAATGCATTTGTCTTTGTTTAGTTTCAGGCCCGCTTCTTGTAGCAGGTAAGGACTTGTCTCAGCCGAACGTCATGTTCTTTGTTCGTTGTTCCAAAGATGAGCACATCATTGAGGTAGACTGATGGTACCCTGAGTGCCTCTAAGGATCGGAAAGCAGGGGCGGCGGAAGCCAGCCCGAAACATACCCTGGTGAATCTAAAAAGACCTTCATGCGTCACGAAGGCAGTAAGGTCTCTACTTTCTTCTGCCAGGTCCAACTGGTGGTACGCTGACAAGAAATCTAACTTGCTGAATATCTTTGCACCCGACAGCCGGTGGAAGAGCTCGTCGGGACACGGAAGAGGATGGGAGTCAACAATGACTGAAGTATTTGGCTTGCGCAAGTCTACCCAGAGCCGGATGTCTCCATTTTTCTTCCGTGCAACCACAATGGGAGACACCCACTCTGATGCATCGACGCGTTCAATGACACCGGAGTCCTCCAACCTTGCCAGCTCCTCAGAAACTTTTTCGCGTACTGCGAACGGTAGTCTTCGCAGTTTTTGTTGTACTGGGCTGACCGTAGCCTTCGTCTTCACCCTGTGGACGAATCCTTTGGCGTGACCCAGACCTTCTGAGAACAGTTGGTGGAAGTCCTTTACAAGCTCCGGAAGATTTCTCAAAGAGACGGTGGCCACTACTTGTCCCCCCTTCGGAGAACCAAAGTCAAGGTGAATATCCAGAGCACGTAAGGTATTCAGCCCCATCACGGCCGTGCCTGTTCGCACGACGTGGAATGTGCACGTGCCCTTCCTTTCGGCGAACTGTACGGTTGAGTCGAATTTTCCCAGAATGGGAATGTCCTTTCCAGAGTAATCGATGAGAGCTGTACTTGTTGGTTGTAGCTTGTAGGATTGAAAGTATCTTCGGTAGACGTTTTCTGGAAGAATCGAGACCGATGATCCCGTATCGACGAGAAGTCTGATGGGTACGCGCGAAATCGGTATTTCGCAGGTAATGGACTGGTTGGTGAAGCTCGTAGTAAGGACTTGTACTTGTTCTACGCTTCGCACGTGGGATTTTGCCTGGGAAACTGTCTGTTTGCAAACAGAGGCAAGATGTCCCTTCTTGTGACATTTCCTGCATTCTTGATTCTTTGCAGGGCATTTAGGGTGATCCGCCATGTGATGTGTTGAACCACATCTGTAGCAACTACCGGAAGAGTTTCGGCTAGACGAAGAAACCGGAGGTAGAGGTTGATTCTGTGCTTTAATTTTTGCCACTTGGGCACTGGAAACCGCTTTTTCAGTGAAGAGCCTGGCCTCCTTCATCGCCTGTTCAACTTGAGATGCGATAGCTAGAGCTGCTTTCAGCAAAAGCTCAGCCTCTAGGAGTAGCCGGTTTCGTACTTCGGTATGGCTCATTTTCTCGACGAGTTGATCGCAGATCATTTCATCCGTCATGACCCCGAATTGACTATTTGTTGCAAGGCCTCGCAGGACCGTCATATACTCCTGTATTGTTTCATCGGGCATTTGCGCTCGTGAACGAAATACAAATCTTTCAGCTGTTTTGTTGATGGCGGGCGTAAAGAATTTTCGCAATTTCCTCACCGCGTTATCGTAGGCCCTGGTAACTGATGCGCTGGCGCCGCTCGAAACCGAGGCAGCCCCTGAGGTACTTGTAACTGTATCAGGGATGGCTGTGGGAGTGGCTTGGAGCTCCGGCACTTTGCGGTAGGTCCGTTGACCCTCAACTCCGAGTGAACTCAGTAGAATGGCAGTTCTTCTGCCGTCGTCCATCGCCAACCCGCCGGAAGCGATCATGTACGTCTCGAAAATTGCATACCACTCGTCCCATGGAATTGTAGGCTTGCCCGGCGACGGTAAGAAAGGCTGCAGTGGCTCGACCTTCATGTTGAAGTTGAGGCTTGTCGACTGCGCCAATTGTTGTATTTAAATACAGGAACTTAAAGACAGCTGGACGGAAGACCAGCTGTTTCATCTTCGTCTTTCCTTCACTCCTCGTCTTTTTTTTCCACCCCCTGCGGGCACTTCCTTCCGAACGTACCAGACACAACACTTTTGAAAAAAAAAATTTGGCACTTAAGGGGTTAAAGGAAAACGAAAACAAAAATTGAAATATTCCAAATTCATTCGGAAATGAGTCAAGCATGACGGATAATAACCATAAATGATAATCGCACGTTTGTATTTTGAACGACTGGCTACATTCTTCCTTCCAAACGGTGCACTCGAGCAAGCACTTGAAGAGAAGCGAACGGAGAGCGCGATGCTTCATGGGACATCCGGCGCAAACAAAAACAAAAATAAAAGATTCCCCGCATTCGTGACGCAACAATGCTGGCGTGGTTATAAGTTTTTCCGTTGGTGGCGTTGTCAGCGTTGTGGTGGTGTCAATAGCGTCAACGCATTACAACCGAGCTGTTCAAAGTACCCATGGGGTGACAAGCGTGTGGCTGGCCCAAGGAGCACGTAGCTTTCACAACACTGTCAGCTTAGGGCTGGACAGGGTGGGAAAAGCAACTTTTGTCCGAGTTTTGAGCGACGGGCTAATCTTCTAGGGAGAGGATGGCTGTATCCGGGTGCACGAGCGAGGGTCCGAGAAAGAGGGGAGTCCCTCCTTTCCCGTCTTCTTGGACTGTTTGGTTCAATGCACGGGAGAAAAGCTAAGAAGGAAAATGTTGAAATGCCAAAGAGCAGCGCTGCTCCGATGGAACTTGCTACGTCATGACTACGTAGCAAGTTTCCCAACGTTGCTAGATTACCTCCCAAATAGGCTCCGCATGCATCCACCAGGTGCACATTGAAAGATTGTTTAATTAGCTTTAAAATTAGTTTGCTCGTGCCTTTCAACGCAAGACTTGGGTTATTGAGGTTATGCTGCAACATGCAACACATTAAAGCTAAAAAATGAGCGCTGGAATTTCGTTTCCCCTACCCCTTTAAAGGGGCCCTGCAATGACTATTTTACTGGTTTTTAATTTGCACCGAACCTAAGCGCACTGAACATAGTAACTTAATGAAACTTTTCTTTTCGCAAAATTCGCTTTATTTTAAAAGTTATAGGCAAATTAGAGTCACAAAAACAAGCAAAAAATAACCTCCTTCATGACGTCGTAGGTCCTGGCTTGAGTGGCCGTGAACTAGAGGAGGGATAGTGAGCTAATCGAGTGCTCACGGCTGCCGCACTCCGTGTCGACGGCTCGAGAGGGCGCCACTAAAGCGTGTGTTGGATAGGCTGTATGAAGCGGGCGGCCAGGGCGGCTCGCATTGCATTTGCTGCGCGATTAAATACTATTTCGGCATAACACTTCATTGGCCACACACGACAGCAAACACGGGGTAACGATCACTACAGAACGGGAGCCACTTCGCGCTGCCATAGCGCCAAATGGCCTTTCTACGCTCCGGGACCTTTCTACGCTCGCCGTTCGTCGGCGCCTCATCCCACTAGCCCTTTCTAATATGCGCCGCTTTTTCCGCCGCTTGGTGGCAGGTATGTCGACGGGTCATTTCTTGTTTCCGTACTTTATAAACTGCATTTGTTTCTTTTCTGATCTAAAATACTGAACAAAAACTACTTTCATACATAATTGAAACGGTTCGCGACACTTATATTTTGTATCTCGACTAAAAAAAAAGCTTTTAGCGGCTCTGACCAGTAGTAAGCCCAGGACCAAAAACGTCACATTTTGCGCGCTTTCAGTACCGCGGGTCGCCCTCGTCGGTGGAGGAGGTTTCCGCGTCGTCCAGTTAAAATATGACGCACTGATATTTAGTTACTCTCTCCGTGCCCGCTGGCTTGCCCGAACCCCAAGAGACGTGGAAACCGCAAAAATGGATGACGCTTAAATATGATTGCAGGGCCCCTTTAAGGCCCCTTCAAACGCTTGAGTTTGCTTAAAACGGAGTTGTCATCTCTTACGCTGGCGCCACATATGAAGCAACCCTGGAACTGCATGCCACCAAAGCAAAGGCTATGCAGAATTTGCGAGATCAAATGTACACTATAAGAAATGGTCGTTGTCAAAACATTTTCGAGCCAAGAAAAAAAGAATGAAGATAGGAAATGCCAAATGTTCCTACCCCATAGATGGCGCCACTGCATTCTCTCGTCATAAGAGGTGTTAAGGCACTTGGTCGTAAGCAGTCGCAAGCGTCTGAGCCAGCCCCGTTCGCCACAAAAAACACAACTTCGAAGTTAACTTCCTACGGCAGCGTGCCGAAGTTCGTCTTTTCTTAATCCGTCAGGGACTATAGTGCAAGATGTGATTCTTACCGTGCTCGCTCATGCCCGACGTGCTCGATGTGCCCGACGTCGATCCAGGAATCCAGGAGGGCGACGAGGACGACGAAGAAGACGGCGGAGCACTCCGGACACTCCAGCAGCCCTCGAGGATCTCGAGCAGGTCCAAGAGTGCGTCGGCATTCCTCGACACAATGTCACGTCCGGTGACGTGCGCCAGCGACATGAAGAGCACGTCGCGCGACAGAACATCTAGCATCTCCTGCACATTGCACGCTTCGTCCTCCAGGCTCGAGGGGTTTTCAATCGAGCCTGCAAAGGTAGACAGATATTTTTATCGAAGCACGAAGAGATTAGCCGGAGTTTGTTTTCCGACTGGCTACTCTGTAGGGGAGGGTACGAGGGAATACGGACATTTACAATAAGAGTAAAATCACGCACGCAAGCACTTAAAGTTGATCATGAAGGTCAGTGTCTTGCACATAGTTTTGGAGCGCTTTAAAAACGATACAGTGATGCCGGCAATTTTTTTACGGGCCTGGGACTTTTGTTTCAGTAAATGGCCGTGGGTCTAGCTGTTGAAGTGCTTTTTTGGCGCATTTTCATTGAGTTTGGTACTTTAGCCTACACATAACAAACGTTCAATATCTTTCTTGCAGTTGCATATATTGCAGTCTAGATTACGAGAATGGCCGAGAAGAAAATTGTAGTTGCTGGTGTAGGCTACTCCAGGTCACAGCCTATGGTGCAAGGTTTATAGCTTTCTGGGCAGATTACCTGGAAGATGCATGCTTCGCATTAAAACGTTCTGTTGGCAGACGAAACGTTCCGTCGGCGAAGTGATTGCCACTGCACCGAGAAAGCACTCTAAAACATGTTGTACGTCCAGGAAGTGTATTACTTTCGGACGAGCTACTCCGTATGTCCTTCAAAATCACTCCTTTCCCTGACCAATGTTACACCACCAGTATCACGGCCCTGACTAGTCCCTAGACTACTGGGCTACTGGCACACAACTCCTTGTTCCTGATTTTCACTCAATCAATCCGGTAAAATGCTCCGTCAAAACACCGTCCCTAATAGCCGATCCACACAACGGACCATAATCGCAATTTTTGTCCACGGACCGTGTACCATGTGACCATTACGTCACTGATTCCTGGTATCCGCGCCTCGTCCGCGTACACGCGGACTGATAAAGTCGAGCGCCTTTTCACTCGCTGACTTTTGGTTTGGCGGGTGATTGACTTGGGAAGCGTTTAGTCTGGCAACGGTACAATGTTTTCTTGGTTGTTTTTTTGTTTTTTTTTACGAATAAACACAAATAGTGCATCGATGTGTTTTGTGCGTTTGCTGGTTCATTTTGTCGTGCGATTCTAAGTTTCTTATGTGAGAGAAAGTGCAGAACTTTGCCCGGCTGACACGAAGCAGGTTCTGATACTCCTCTGGGTCCGTGTCAAGAAGCTTCTGTCAAAACTCGTCTAGCACGCCAAAATAATTCTCGCGCATTCAAACAGGCTTTCACCGAGCAAGACCTTTCTTGTGGCCAGGGTGTACTGAAGTGTTGTGCACGAGCGTGGAGTGTGTGAAGGCATCTCCAAACACCCTTACGCAAGCCCAGGACTTTGTCGCTTCTACGCCGATGCCTTCTCGAGCAGGACCATGCCTGCGTCACTGTAATGCCTTGGGTTAGTAAAGCTAGTGGCGCTTCGCGCGAAGCTTATCACGGTCTTCTGTCTCGCTTCGTATGTAACAGTGGCGTACGATTCTTTACCGCGGTAGCAAACGTACGTCGATTGCTCTCTTTGATAACGGTGCCACAGTGCGATGTTCGAGTTTCGCAGCACTGTGGGGTGGCGAACATGCTCGATCCGTCCTCGCTGGCATCTGCTCGTCGTCTTGTGCGGATGCGCTTGGGAGACGGACGAACCGCGGGCATGCCATCACGTGACCAATCCGTCCGCGGATCAGTCCGTCGTGTGAAGCGGACATAATCGAACCATCCTGTAGGCAACCGGCAATGCAGTTTGGCACTACACGTTGCGCCATCTAGCGGCTGCGAAATAAAGAAACTGGATAGGCCAGGCCGGGATGGGTCGCGGGGACTGCGGGCGGGCGCATTTAGAAACCACGTGTGAATGTGCTGTTTCGGATCGGCGTGTGCCTTTTTCCAACCATTTTTCGCAAAAGTAAGTCCCAACTTCACGTCTCTATGACCTCACCCGGTTCCTGCGACATCTCGCCTACTCCTAGAGTTCCCCCCAAAAATAAATGTCGCTACTGCTGCGTGAAAGAACTGCCACATTTGCGAAGGTGACTCAAGCGTCAAACTTTATCGCTTTCCTTCGAGATCTTGGGAAGCGACACGGCGACAGAAGTGGATTACTGCAGTGCAACGCATCAAGTAAGTGAATTTTACATTAATTGTTAAAGTGAACGAAAATAGATCTGGAGGTTTCGAAAGTGGTCTGACAAACTCGTTTTGCAGACTACTCGGCAAAATAACATATTTATAGAAGTTGTTTTACGAGTCACTTGGACAGCCACATAGAGAAATACGGTAGGAACAATCGGGCCGATTGTATTTATAGAAGTTGTTTTACGAGTCACTTGGACAGCCACATAGAGAAATACGGTAGGAACAATCGGGCCGATTGTTGCTTCGCTGTGACATCGAGAATCAGGCGATCAGGTCTTCAAACGAGAGGTCCGTCGGCCCGTTCCAGCATTCGTAGTTGTACGCGTGCATAGCCATTCGGCAAGTGCAGTCGCAACCAAAACCTTCCAAACCTGCAAAATTTCAAATAGTGGATTTTCGTAGCACAAAGTTTTGTTTGTTTCGCCAACTAAATTTAATGCTGAGTTTGATAACAAATGTGACGGCGTGCAGAAAACAGTATGCAAAAGTTTTTCTTTGGAAAAAGCTCATGCAAAGCCTAAATATCCTCACACGTACACTTTGTTGCCTGTCACCCTTTTACAGAGGCTTGTGGACTGTTTTCTAGCATGCAAAGTTTGGTTCTAATTGCCCACATTTTATTCTAGTGTGTGGAGCATCGGGAGAAGAAGAGGACGGCCGAGCGGGGGCCGGCCGGTGAAGAAAGAGGAAGAGCGTGCTGCACAAGGCTGGGGCTGGAACGATAGATCCGTTCTGGCTGGTCTGGCCCATGGCGAACCCCGGAGAATTCCACCAGCGAGGTTCGGATCAGGACCGGCGGAAGGGGTGAACCCTGTCCATACCGGCCTAGTCCATGACGATCCCGGAGTAATTCCGCAGCGAGACTCTGACTGTGACAGCCTGGAACAGCTAGCCTACGCAGCACTGGCGTGGGAAGGACGATCCGCAGGCCTGGACACGGGCTCCGACTGTGAGCTCTGAATGACGGGCGACAACTAGGGTCGGCAGGTCCGGACGGCCGGTTCTCGAAGACGGGCAACCGGGATGTACAATAAACCCATCCGCTGCCTTCTCGTTGTGTTGTGTCACTTCCTGGGAGACGAGCGAAGCACAGACCAATCGGGCGGCCACAAGTAGTGAAGACAACTCAAACTGGTGTCCAAATGACGACTCTAGAATATTCTCTAAACACTTGGACCTATCAAGGCTCTGGATGGTCTTAAAAAACCGCATAAGAGAACCAGGGACATGGCACGCAGGGACGCAGGTGCACACGGGGACTGCTGAAATCGGGGTCGCCGCCGCTCGCACCGGCCCGACGGGCAGACTGGCCGCCCCATTAACACAGACGCCTCCGCTTGTGGCGCTGAATGCAGTACTCTCGTGGCGCCGCCTGGCCATTGCCGGCTGCCTATATCCGGCTGTAAGAACATAGCCGTGGCCCAGATTTCAACAAATCACCATTGGAATGGTCGCTCGTACCGCTTCGATTACGTGTGTTATGGGCTCCTGGATCCCGGAGGGCGAATGAATAAATGGTATTGCTCTTCTCGGGAACGCTGTTATTAATCTGCATGCGCAGTAATTGATACATTAAATTAAATTATTATACGTGGGAAAATGCGCGATCGATGAGTCCTTGACCTCAGCAAAGCACCAGAAAATTCGTACCTTGAACTTCGATGCCGCAGCAGGCTTTGAAGAGCAGCGCGACCAACTGGGGTTTGACGTGGGACAGCTTGGCGACCCTCGGGTGCGCCAACTGACATTCGACGATCAATTTGTTCGCCAGGGACACGCATTCTGCACAAAGGTGTTGACAGCTTGTTCAGAAAAGAAAAAAAGAGGTCAAAGCTACGCCGATTGGCGCTAATGGCACACACCTCGCTCGGCACCCATGGGAAGATTGAGCCGGTTTTCGACGTTGTCTACAGTCGGCTCAAGGTGGCCACACCAGGACCTGCATCGGTGATGAGAACCGAAAATGTTTAGATCGCGTTGGTTTAAAATTCCCCCCGATACAGATCTCACCGTAAGCTGCCTGACGTCTCCGGCGAGATTACCACACCAACGCCGCTGACGCACGCGGCCAATGGTTATAAAGAGGTAGCGCAAGCCGCACCCGGTTTATCCTGTTTGTGCTTGTTCGCATTCCTGCGGTACAGTGAGAATAGCTTTCTTCCTAATATGACGAATGGCGAAATGTAAATCCAGCCTACTTTGTTTTTGAATGCACAATTTATCATAGGCACGTGTCGCCAAACATCGCAGAACCGAAGCAAAACACGATTGCGGATCCGTAGTCCGCGAATCAACCGCCGCATTCCAAAGCGCTCCTAGCAGCCAAACCAATCGAAACCACTTTTCCCTCCGATTTCTTTGTCGCTGCTGCGTCGGAGTTGCTCTATGAACGCCTCCCCATTACGTCAGTTACAAATTGTGTGACGTCCTATGAACTTCTACACGCAAGAGCAAGCCGGAGCAAATGGAGCATTGACGTCATACATTTCTATTTCCAGAAAGTGACGTTCTACTCAAAGTTTGCAATCGAACACACTAGTTGTGATTGTGCTGCCATCTGTCGGCCGGCAGGCGAAACCGGCGAGCGGCGGCTGCTTCATTGTTCCGAGAAAGGCCGCAGCGGGTGTACGTGTGCACGGAACACACGCACCATGGCCGAAGCTAACGACACGACTCTGACTTTCTTCTCCAAGGCGACGCCGAATCAATGGAGTTATGTGCTGTCTCTGTACAAGGAGGTCCTCAAACAGAAAGCC
The DNA here is from genome assembly GCA_013358835.2 of Ixodes persulcatus. NCBI lineage: Eukaryota > Metazoa > Arthropoda > Arachnida > Ixodida > Ixodidae > Ixodes > Ixodes persulcatus. The sequence goes on along the minus strand of JABSTQ010007949.1, from coordinate 67,891 downwards.
GCCCTCCGGACCAAAAAGGGGGGACCCGAAGAACTCATCAAACTGGACGCCTGGCAAGTCAAACTTTTTTTCCCAGCGGTTCGACCAAGGCCGTCGCTTTGTTGGTTCGCGGTGTGGGGAGAGCGCTCCGGTTTTGTTTTTTTATCTCGCGCTTTTTGTTTTGTTTTTATGTTGTTGATTCCGTCGCGCACGGCTCCCGTGTCTACTATTAAACAAGGCAGAGCAAAGCGTCCGGCGATGAGTGCGTCTCATTTGACAGTTTCCAGCGGCGGTCGCTCAAAAGGTTCGGTGCCGGTCGTGGGATCGCTCGGCGTTTCTTGTGCAGGAAAAGAAGTGGGCCCATCGATTGCTGCTAGGCCTAAGCTCCGTTTAGTTCGCGATGGGGGTGGTGGGGGGGGAAGCACCCGAAAACGGGCAATCGGACGACGCCACACAAAACTCTTCCGACACTTCGCGTCCGCGCTTCGCCCGTTCCTGTGTCGGGACGCACCGGCGTTTTGGGCACTTCCGCGCGCTTCGTCGGTGGGCCCGGCGGCACGCTCGCTTTTCGCCAGTGTGCCGTGCTCGCTGGACTTCCTTTATGCCGAATGGGAGGAGCTAGGCCTAAAATGCTGTGCCACTCTACGAAGAGACGGGATTTTTCCATTCGCAGACGATCAACTTTGCAAAGTCGTCTGCTTGCGGACAGAAACGTCTGCTACGGAATTTCGCCGGCGTTCGCCTCGTCGTATGTCGGAGCGATCCTTGCCGGTTCTCCGCGCCAGTATTAGCCCGAATAAACATTTTCTTTTGTTGGGAGTTTCGGGTGCTTGCCGCAGACGACTTCAATGGCTGTTTGGGAGCGAGACACGTCGGTGGTTTGAGGGGAACTCGACGTTGGTGGCAAAAAGCCGTCTGCTACTCGCCAGTGGCAGCCGGTTTTTTCTCGAAGAATGTACCCCCAATCTTGTAAACTAGCCGCGCTCGATGTATGACCTGACTTAATACTCTGGGGAAAATATCCTCGTGGGAAAAGAAAGATGTCGTCGCGAATGTTGGGCGAGGATCAGAAATGGTGTGGTGCGCGTGTGTCTTGAATTAAAAAACAACGTTCTGGCGTGCCGCACGTTGTTTGAATTTGTTGGAGTTTTCCTCGTCAGGTGCCTTTGACGTTTGGCGGCTGGCGAGTTCAATTACCGTGGGTGTCCATCGTCGCTGTACTCCTATAATGCGGCTTACGTAATTGAAACACTCTGTGGTCTTGATCACGGTTTAATAATGTTTCTTTTGCTTTAGCAAAGAAAAAAAAACTAATTGTTTTTATTAATTAATTTTGATTAAAGGTACGCTCAATTGTACTTTGCATTAACGTATTCGTTCTAATGGGATCTAGGGAATGGTGAGCGAGTACACTTCGGTTGGCATTCGAGTATTGCAGACCTTTTGATTTGGAGCCTGCAAGTGTGGGGAACAAAACAGCAATAATAACCATTAGTTCAAGAACACATTTCATCCACCATTTTACGCCGAGATAAACAGGCGCGTTAAAAAAAAAAAAGAAACACAAACAGTCCATTTTATTTTCTACATGGCTTGCAAGTGTCGCCAGTGCAGGGTTCTGACGGATATATTTATGTATTGGTTTCTTCTAATTACAACTTCTGCGGAGTGCTAACTAAAACGGCGAACTGAATGCTCGCAGCGCATAAAATACTGGCATGACCGCGATTGACATCACGTGCAGGCTATGTATTGGTAATGGCTGTAGGTTCACAATTCCAGCAGTTGACTTGCATGAAAGGCAAGCGTATCCAAATAGATGTATGTATAAGAGGACTCTAGAATCTTCAACACCTGGAAAACAAAGAGCTCAGTCCTTCAAATATATGAGCATCATCCTGCTTAATTTTGATTTATGCTGTATCTACAATGATGATCAGACATTTGAAACATGCAGAGAAATGTGTCTGGTCGGCTAAACCTTGTCAACCAGTGCTTGAGAGCATGAGCAATTCGTAGACTGTCGTATCACTAGGAAAGCCAGTACAAGATCATACGCTGTCAGATTTCTCTCTTTATATATCAGCTCTCCAGAAACTTACTTCATTGTATTTTCAATTTTATAAACTAAGGCTTTAGTTGAGATGCATGAGAAATCGCTGTAGACGACTTGAACTATCACGATTAAAACATAATGCGTAATATTTACCATGTGAGTACATCAGCTAACGGTGAGAAATACATAGCACACCACTCCTTGTCACGAGATGTTATCAAAAGCCACATGTTGCAACATTTGTGAAATAGTGTAGAGTAATTGCAATTTAGCTAAATGCCAAAGTCTACTCCACTGAGGGTGCTACGCGAGAGAGCGCAATTTTATTTATTAATAAAATCATGTTCGCAAACAAATTATGGAGACCAGAGGTTGAGTTTTCTGATACCAGACCTTTAAAGGGGTACTCCACAGATTGTTTGAGGTACCTCAACTAACTATATTTTCTTACTCACCAGCCTTTAGCCTTTCCGTTATGCTATTTAGTATCGCGAAATTCATAATAGGTATTGTGAAATCGGCAAATGAAAATGATGCAAAAACCAACATTCAAATATACGCGCACTTTTCAGTGCTGTGACGTCAGTGGCAGGCAGGCTTGCCAGTCGAGCAAGCAGTCTAAAAATAGAATATGCCAATCATTTGTTTCGTGCTGGAGCGCGGATACTGGAGCGAGCTTCCAAAGCATTCATTTGACACCATGAAACTGCTTCGAATCCGTTGGGAACAACTTCTACAGTCCAAAAAGTGAACCCCTGCCTTCCACTGACGTCACTTTTTTGTTGTTGCCAGTAGAGACTTTCGGTTTGAAAAACACGGTGAGGACCAAAACTGTAAATTCAATAACTTCGCGAAAAAACAATATTTTGACCTAATATTTGGGATACTACTTTAGCGATGTTTGTTGGTTAGTTTAGCAAAATTTCAAGCAAATCGGAGACAATGGAAAAACCTGTGGAGTACCCCTTTAAACCAGCACTCATGTATTTTAGCTACATTGGATTGCTTACGATCACTCTATGAATATAAAAATATTGTGAAAGAACATTTACTCACAGAGGAATAAAACCTGATGTGTTTTAAGCAAAATGCTTACAATGATTGATAACTAGCAAATGTCTTTTCACGTTATGTTGTTTTATGATGTATTTGTTTTGTATAGAGTTTTAGTTCGGAGTGAATTTGTATCGCTCCTCATTGTTTCATGTTTTGCTACCGTTGCTGCCAAAAGGATGGCATGGCCCCGTCAGGCATTTATGCCTTTTGCCATGTCCCCTGAGACATCTCTGTACAGTTATGTCTTAAACAAAGGCATAAACAAACAAACAGACAAGTTGTAAGTAGGCATATGGGAATAGAAATATAGTGGTCACATGACAAACATGGAATTCGTGACTGTTTACTATACTTTCAGAGACATTAGTGCTGCTAGTTTGCAAAGGTGCGTTTAAGACGGAAGGTTAGGTAGACTGCTTTGAATTTTGGTAATCATGAGGGTTCAAAAAACTTTTATTGCTGCAAGTTTTATAAAAATAAATGTTTGTATTTTTTAATGGAAATCTCTACAATCATGGGAAAAGTAACACTTTTTGCCCCTTGAAGGCTTAAGTTTCAAATTTCATGTGTATGACACACATGCAACTAAATGGGTCCAAAGTGCAACTCACTTTGAGTATGAAAAGTTCAGTCGTTTCTAGCATGGGTTTTTGCGGAGGTGCCACACTCAAATTTATTTTCTGCAAATAGCTCCGCATTCACTGTAGTAAATGGGTATGTGCCAAATATGGTGGGTCTAGAAGCATATACAGGAGCAAAGTTTTAGAAAAGGTTATGCATAATGAACTCTTTTTTTCTTTTAGCAGTGCCTAGGTTTTTCTTGTTATGGGATCACTGAAGAGAATTATATGTTAACCCTTTGAAGTACAGTGCATTTTATAATAACATTTCAACTTACAACTTTGTGCATGGCTTTTTAAAATTTCAAAAATAAGCCTTAAACATGTTCGTCAGTTGGTGAACTTTTTGATGTTTAAATATATTGGTACAATTGCAAAACCACTGTACCACACCAGATGAAAGCTAAGGTGAGTCACCCGATTCCACATGGTTGGTTTATAAGCACTTTTTTTTAATTATTTCAGATTGTGAAGTTTACAGGTGCGGTACAGTGGATTCAATAATGCACCACCGCCATTTATTTTTTTTTTTCTAATCGACAGCTTATGAATGATCGCTATTAATAAAAGCGTTTTACTTTTTCTTAGGCAAATGTTTACAGACATTCTTCTGGATTTAGGAAACATGTTTTGTAACTGCAAAGTGCTGGTCATAACATGTTGGAAGTGCATGCTCAACAGCATACTTCCAGCAAATTAAAGTGGATCATTAGAAAGAAAAAAAAAAAAAACTGAAAGATTTTTATATTCTACCCAGAGAGGGTGCTATCAATCTGCAAGGCGCGGTGGTTTCAGATTGATACCACTGTCCGTTGCACATTTAGGCGACATTGTTTTTTAGTGGTATTATTTTGACAGCACCATACCCAAAGGGTATGGTGCCTCTGTGCTTAGGTAACTTCAGTAAATGTAATGTTAATTTATTGCTGGCAGAGGCTGCTAACATCATATCTGGAAGTGTATGTGCCTTTTGAATATTCGTTTGAGATGTTTTAGAATTCCTCAATTGGAGATTTCACTTGGCCATTCCCACGTGGACACTCGTAGCCCGTGTACACTCCACGTTGGGTTAAGGACCTTCCACCTTAGGAACGCATGAGAGACAACTTGGTTGCCCTCATCACTGGCCTGACATCTAATGACGAGCTATACTTGACTGCAATTAGAACAAGTTGAGGTGCACAGAATGAGTGGCTGCACGTTCCAGAAAGAAAAAAGTTGCGGCATATTCCACATTGGAAAGATTTTTTACCGCGAAAATAACTTTTTCCTCCCTTTGTCATTAAAGCTGCCACAAACGTTTTTGTTAACGAAGAGCGAGTACTCGTAATAAAGGACAACAGCATCCGTTAAATGCCTCGGGAGATTTAATAGTGTCGTTAAATAAGCGATTTGATCTGGCAAGTACCTGTTTCTTAAAATAGTTTAGTAGAATCACTTCTGAGGGTTGTAAAGGCAAATTATTGGCATTTTTTTTTTTTTTTTTGCAGGTATTTTGTAAATGTTTAGACAGAGACAGTGTCCAGTACAATTGCGGAAGAAGTTGCCCTAAAATCCCGAGCAAACGCCCACTTAATATTTCAAGATAATCATCTAGAACTGTAGGATTTGCATCTTTTAGGTCAACAATATTACAAAATTGAGGAGTGGGTGCTTAATGTGGAATGGGCAAATCCTCGGCACTTTACGGTATACTCAACTTTCCAATACAGGCAAAGCTACGGGCGCTCGAGCATCTCGAACGCCGATCAAAGTTGTGTATGGGTCTAGTGGCGAGTCTTTCGCGGCTTCCCGGCGTGAGCCCTCGGGGGTTCTGAGGTTTCCTTGGTTCCCCCAGGTACCAGGAGCAGCTGCCCAAGACGATACAGGCCCGTAAGGACAAGCACCTGGTGCACGAAGAGCTCGTCAAAATCATGAAGTGGAAACTAATGGTGAGTCCGGGGCCTCGACCTGCGGTGATGTATAGAGGACACGCAGCGCAGCCAACAGTCTTTCTCGTAGCACCTGGGTGAGCGCCCTTTGCGGTCAAAGCGTCTCCTCTCGGAGACCTCTCTGCTTCGATGCGTTCCTCGAACTGTTCCTGCCGCCACTCGAGGCACGAAATTAGTGTCTAAGCAACACGCGTAGCGCAAGTGCCAAGTTATACGTGTGGCGCACCCGAAAAACAACATTAAAAAAGGGCGTCGGAAACGGGACCCGCAACGGGCTGCCATCAGCCTTGCGTCGAGAAGCCGTCTGGTGGCGCCGCTTCCCAACCGCACCTATGTATATCTTGACACCGTGGCCTGCAGGTTCCACTGCGTAGGCACGATATTGTGCGCCGTCGGCGGCGGTTGCGAAGCACCTACCGCAAAATACCGAGACGCACCCATGTCGCGATGAACGCTTCTAAATATGAGCGAAGGACCTATCGGGTACTAAACCCAAACTTCCGGGCCCACCTAGTTGATCGAGATGCTCCTCCGTGCAAGCAGCTTCTCCGAAAGCACCGGTGCAAGGTGGGGCAGACCATTCTATCTTGCGCAGTTTTGCAATCTCGCGGAACGAGTCTTTGTCCCCGAGTTTTTGAAGGTCGTACACTTCTTGTTCCGCTTAAAAAGAAAGAAGTTCAACAGTGTGGTTTGAAACATGAAAAATAGGGTCAAAAACAGAAAGGACAGCTGTATGGTTTCTAAGAAAGTAGTTGGAAAAGGCAAAGCGATGTTTCTTCCCAGCAATCTGTTAAGTCTTTTGACAGTAATGAACGAAGAATTACTATTTGGTCTGCCTTTGGCATTTGAACTAGTAAGCACTATGGTTGTTTTTTTTGTTTTTTTTATATGTATATACTTAAACGACTTAATTTTCGCGGGCTCCAATTTTCGCGAATCGGACAAAAGCTGAAAATTTGGAGTTATTCGCGGGTTCTAATTTTCGCAAATGGGGCGAAAGCTGAAAATTTGAAATGATTCGCGGGTTCAAATTTTCGCAAATCGGGCGAAAGCTGAAAATTTGAAATGATTCGCGGGTTCTAATGTTCGCGAATCGAGTGTAGCTTCCGTAGCATTCACATATTGCTCGAATTGTTCGTGGGACATATTTTTCGCGAATTATAGGCTATTCGCGAAAATTATGTCCCCGTGAGAATTTATTCGTTTACAGTATATAACTTTTGAACAGTGTTTGTTTGTTTTTTTTACACCGTTTACATTGTTTGACTTAATTTAGGTGGAGGTCACGGCCCATTCTAAGCCCCGCCCACAGATCAGTGGCCCCGCTCATTACTACTGGATTGGCTTGGCTACTCGGCCGAACATGCTTGCAAGCCTAGTGTCTCCCTTTCGCGACATCTAGCGCGTCTAGTCTGGCGTCCGACTTGAGGTGCCTGCTCGTAGTGCGAGCAGACGCACCTCCAGCATTGTCTGCTATTCTGCTATCGTCGCATAAAAGCTGCACGTCTGTGTCCGTTTTTTGCCTTCCTCGGTCTGCTATTCCACCCCCGTCGAAAAACTTCTCCAACGCTCGCAAGACGCGACCATGAAAGCGGCGTTCTAGCATTCTTTTATGCTCTAGCAAGGGTCCAATATGTTAGTATCTGTCTGTGTGCGGTAAAAGGCAACTGAGAGGACTAAAAAGAAATCAACAAAATAAATATGCTGTCCCTCCAGGTTTTTTTTTTTTTTTTTTTTTTTTTTTTTTTTTTTTTTTTTTTTTGCATAGCGTCTGCGGGCAAGGTGGGTGAGCGTCATGACGCACAATTAAAACGCGACCTAAAAATATTTCCTTTGGCAGGCCAAGTGCGCTGCAAAACTTGAGCTACTTGCCTTTCGAAGCGAAGGGACGGGAACAGAACCGAACAAACTTGATGCGAGCCGAACGTCCTATTGCCTCCAGCCAAATTGCTCGCGAATTCTTGCCCGTGTAGTATTGAAACCATGGTTGCAATCACGACTGTTACACAATTCATCGAGCAGTGGGGCAGCTTTTACGGGTGCCAACATCTGAATTCAGCTTTAACACGTGCGAGCAATCAAATCGAGCCAGATCAAGCAACATATTTGACTTGGGACGCTAGCCTTCGGCCTGTCCAGCTACGAAGACAAGCACCCGCGCAGGCGCTTCCTGAAGGCACATACTTGCGACGATTGTTTGTTGGAAACTACAGGGGTTGAGATCTTCCCCTAAACACCTCGGTGAACGCAAAACGACTCGCGCTCCTAAAAATGGACAAGATGCACTCGTTGAGCACTCTGCAGACGCCGGGAGCCATGTTCTTTATCATTTCGCGCCAATGCGGAAAAGGCAATCTTGGGATACTTCTGAAACCAATAATGACCCTAGCTAGATTATTTGTTTTTCAAACATAGACGATTGTCGATTAAGATACTGTTACAGCACGGAGATAGTTTTACCACCAACATTTTGCACGTCAATCATCTCTCCAACGAATGAGCGCCTAGAAAAGGTGCTTAGTTATCTAAGCACCAGTCAGGGCCTAGAGCAGTGCTACCCCCACCTAAGCTGTGCCTAAGAGCATAAATATTGATAAATTTTTTATAATATATTTGTGTAAGAATTTACGAAACAAAAAAAAATGTCCCATTTAGGCCTTTTTAAAAAAACTTCATTTCAGTGTCCCTTTAAACGAACCTTTTTCTGCCAGCCTTTGGCTTACGTTATTCGCGTCTCCAGCTCGACGCTCGCCCTCCCGCGGCAGAAACGAGAAGCGCTCTAGTGAGGGTCCCCCGATTCTCCTGCTCAGCGGGCGCGGCGGAACTGCTCGCGATCATGGCTCACTAAATGTAATTTCCGAATGCAAACATCACTCTTCACTGTCCCAACGTGGGGCTGCAGCCGGTATGGGATTGTACCTTACTAGAGAGTTTTAGTATTGCGTATAGAAGCAAGCGCTGTGCGTTTGCATTTGGGTGGCGTGCTCCACGTTCAGCGTGCGCATCGTTGCCATCTTCCGATCAAAGACCGCGATTTCGGGCTCCGCCCACGCGCAGCGCAAAGCTAACGCAAACACACAGCGCTTGCGTTCGCTCGTAGACACGATACTAAAACTCACTACTGTTTCACCGGCTTTCAACGCCAACGAAACGTGCTGCAGTGAGCAGACGCGCAAGCAGGTAAGCGTTCCTTTGAACTGGAAAGGCTGAGATTGTCAAAACGACGGCGAGCAAATACGAAAGTAAATAAATGTTAAAAAAAGTAATAATTAATTTTTTTTTGGTGGGGGGAGGATTTCGTTTGGAAGGATATTGGCGGCGACTTTGGAAGTTTTGCCGATTGTCAAAAGTCGCTACTGTGATAGCACCCTCAATTAATCAAATTTTACATGAATGCGTGACGCATTCATGTAAAATTGCGTCACGCGTTGTTTTAAGAACACGCACACTTCAGCTGCCTGACTCGGATTCCATCTTTGAATTTTTCTAATGAGAACAGAGTTTCTTAATTCATTTAGATTTATCATCTAAATACCCAAAAAGCCATTGAAAGGCCCGCAGTTCATTATTTTATATGACAATTATCTGAGCGAGGAAAGGCAGAAAGAACGCACAAATATCAGCACTGATTTTTTCAACAAATAATAATATTCTATGTTACCTCTAAGGTGTATGAAAGATACTGTCTTTAAAGGGACAAAAGTTTCCACGAACAACTTCTTTAACTAAATAATTACGGTGTGAGACACACTTTGAGTTATGAAAGAATCTGAAATTAAGACCTATACCAAGAAATTAAATCCAAAATCAAGGTTAGTTTCGGTTTCGCTCCGGAATTAAAACATACCTTCTGCTCTAAATATTTTGCTAAATACCGTTTTTGTTTTCAGCATAAAAAGGTGACCTGCGCTCATAACACTCTAGCTTCCTAGTGTTACCAGAAATAATTTGTATCGCTCAGTGGAGCCAACACACTAGACAGGCTCAGCAGCGGCACGCATCTCCGACCCTCACTAAACCCGCCATATTGGAAAACGAGTGGCGCCACCTATAGTGAATTGGAGTCGCGAATAGGGTTTCCCACGTCATTAATTTGCTTATTTATTTGCCCAATTTTGTCAAGGCCGCAAAAAAATTGTTTTGAATCTAAAAGCAGTAGGACATGTTTGTAACGCTATCACCAAGTTTTTCTTCCGACAGAAGGTGCGCATCTCGAAGAATAACTAATAGTGGCGCATTAGTCACCACTGCCAAGGGGCCATTTTAGTGATGCATGTAGCGTTTGGAATAATTAGGTTCTTCGTTAGTTTTGAACAATTAATTTCTTGGTTAGTAAAATTAAGCGTGGTTCCAAATATAAACTTGCTGGGCATCAATAAAAACCATTACACCAATCAATTTTATAAAGACTGAGTGGATGTAAGTGCGCAAAAACCACTGGTTGTGCGTCCCAGCACGAGGCCGGTGGAGCAAAAATGCAGGTAACAGAAAAACTCTTTGAGCACTTCAAGTTGAGTGCACTCTGGGGACACTGAAGTACTGAGAATGTGCTCAAACTTACCGATTTTGTGGTTGTTGGTGATGGCTATCAAGTTTCTCATTGGAAGATCTGCGTATTTTTTATTACCTCAAAAAATAACTATGCTAATATTTTTTTTTTATTAAATATATTTTCGTTTTACGGCTAAAGGATGTTGGGAGACAGAGTGTGCAGGTGAAGGATGTTTATGTTGCTCCTTGTAACGAATAAATAGTATAGTTAATTAGTGGGACTGCCCCTACCAAAGGTGGTGAGAGCATAACCCAAGCAGCTGTGGAAGGAGGAAGCACCCGGACCGTGTGTGCCCAAGATGCTTTTGTCCCCCTAGAGGATGAGCCTTTCACTCAACAGTAATATCGGAGCTGCGTTCGTTCCTCTCTCCCGCTTTGACGGAACTATTGGAGACTAACAAAATGGATGGCGCCTAGCGGCCAGAACAGAAAGCCCCGGCGGTAGGTTGGGTAGAAAGGGGGCAACAGAGGCACACAAAAGAGGGGAAGAGTTCTGCGGCCAACTGGTACAGTCTCCCTCCAACGCCGGGACCTTTGCCAGGCTACAGCGAGACGGGGCATAGTGCGGTCCGATTTGTGCGCTCATTCGCACTCTTTCCGTGCAGCGTGGCAAGTACCGACCCCAGCTGCTGGACCTGGTGCGCATCAACACGGAGCTGGCGGTCAAGTCGACGTCCAAGAAGGCCTTCCGCAAGCTGCCCAACCTGTCTGGGGCCATCACGGCCCTGACCAACCTGAAGGGCATCGGCCCCGCCACAGCCTCGGCCATCCTGGCGGCCGCCTTCCCCGAGCAAGCGCCCTACATGGCCGACGAGAGCATGCTGTCCACGCCGGGGGTCGAGGCCACCGACTACACCCTCGCCGAGTACCTCAACTACGCCGAACGCATCAAGACCTGCACCGACCAGCTGGCCCAGAAAGGTGAATGATCTTAGATTTTTACTAATCGCACATATTGCTGCACCAGAGTGCTTACCCTGCTACATTTTGCCTAAATACGACGAGTTTGCACAAAAACCTAACTGCTCTTTCTTTATTCGAGATATAATCGCTCGCGCTCCGCTACAATGCCGGATCGTTATGGTGGGCTGGTGCTCATTTTTAAATCTGTCGATTTTTGCCTCAAATAACATACTATCTGTCTTTATCGCTGTACCAATCATTGACAGTTCTCGGAGGTTTCACAATATTTCTTGCGTTGGTAGTCTGTTCTGTCTGGTTAGTTTCGTTGAGGGCACTTCTCACCGCACACTGGTGTACTGCAGAACAGCGACAACCGCGGAGTAGGCGTTGCAATTTTGCGCATCTTGCTTCGCCGCGGCGCAGCTGCGTACTAAGGGGAAACCACTCCTCCAGAGCGAAATGTGACACAATTTCTGAACACAACTTTGGCTGGTTTATATGATAAACTGCAATATCCTGGTGATACCTTTTTGGATTTGTGATTTAGCGAAGGTACTTCGGTATTACAAGAAGATTTATATGCACTCTTTCGTAGGTTTATTTTAGGCGATTAGCTTTCTTAGGATCTTCGGGCCACCTCGAGGTACGTTTCCGGCCGTTTATTTTCCCCGCTAAATTTAGCGGGGAAAACGATGTCTCGCGACTTCGTGCCTTAGTGGATTGGACACGGCGCACAAGAAACAAAGACAAAAGTAGAAGGGTGTCCACGGGACAAGCGCTTGCTCTCAGCTGAAGTTTTTATTCAAAAGAAACACCAAAGTAAACAACAGCATTCCACACGGTCGCGGCCAATTCAGCATGTGTCGAGATAACGACGTCGGCCAGGAGGCGGTGGATGATTTGCTCCTTGGATCCGACAACACCGGATTTGCAACAACTCGTCACAGAGGTACTCTGCTGTAAAGCCAGCGAGGTCGCTTGGCGTGGCTTCGGCTCAATTCACGAGACGCATGGCAGGCAAAACAAAAGACGTGCTTTTTCAGGCGAATTAGGCAGGCGGTTGGCTGTCGACTGCGCCAAATGTGAGGCACACTGATGACATAGTGGACGGCGTTAAGTGTTAATTAAAAGGTTTTAACCTTAAGTGCCTTGGACAAGCTCAGCTCGTCGAGTGGTTCTTTCGGTAGCCCTCAATTCCACGGACGAGCTAGGCTCGTCCGAGTAGTTTGCGGTGCTGATCATAGATGGCAACACTCGTTTTAGTCGGGGCATTAGTTTTTTTGCTGCCGGTGATTTTTGCGTAATAAACTTTTGAAATGTTATTTGTATTACTAGAGGAATAAAACTTCTAAATAAAAAAAAATATGGCACTTTTAGGTTACTTTTAGAAAAAAAGGGGGGGGGGGCACTTAAGGGGTAATGAATGAACTTGGATGGCAGCAGCAACGCGTCAAGTGGGAGCGTCACCCAACGTCGCCAGAGTTACCTGGCTCAGAATTTGTTATGCGGTTTTACATATAACATGTATTTGACGTTCATAATCAAATGACGAGCTCTTGGTTTTTTCAACATTAATTTCGGTGCTTATACTTATTGTATTCCAACAACCATTCACAACAGTTTGGGCTGTCCTTGATCAGTTATCTTCTTCTTGCCGTGTCTGGTGCTTATCCACGCAACTAGATGCTAGTTAGGGAATCACTCCTGCTGTGCAACCAATGCTAACAAAGGGTTGCCTGTAAGTGAGAAGGCAAAGTAACCATTGCCTTTTGATTGGACATGCCGGCACATTAATCTCCAATGATATTTTAACTGGTTTGCAATTCCCACTGAAATGAACCTCATAAAACTTGGAAAGAAATTTTATGGAACTCGAAATTATTTTGGGAGTTCTAAGCGAGTAAAAGCTACAAAAAGGAGCATTTACTTTCCCCCAAATGTCACGCAAAAGTCCACAAAGAAAGAAACGTTAGATCGCAATGTTTCATTCATTAAAATATCTGCAGCAGCCTTCCACATTGATTTATGTATAACGTCAAAGGGAGCTGAAGATCCCTAAATTACTTTGTTTAGGCATTCGAAATGGTAGCCTACTCCGAATGAACATTCCGGGCTTTGACTTTGTTTTCATTGCACACCGCTTCTATGGGGTGTCCCAAGTCACCAGGTGCGGATCTAAAATGGACCGTAACATCAACGCCTGCACGTAAAAATCGACGCCTGGCAACAAAACTTGCCAGGGTCAACGTTGGGTGGCGACGCAGACGACCAAGTCGAGTTGGGGGACGTGTTTGGCGCGCGTATTCAGTCGCTGGTCGGTGTCGTCCGGCGGTAATTTTCGGCCCTTCGAACGCACTAGGGCTTTGTAGAGTCGCATTTCCAGCAACACCGTGCCGCACACAATCAAAGGTAAACAGTCAAGATGGCGGAGTGTTCCCAGTGTTGGCCCCGCCGTCTTTGCAATGTGACAGGTGGGTCGGACAACAAATCGGCCAACACGGTTGCCGGGCAACGCCAACATGTTGCCCGGCTGTTGTTGCTGCAGCGTGACAGGGTCGCCCGAAGCATGTTTTCCTCATGTTGCCAGATAGAGTTGTCTAACTGTTGCATCAATGGGACAGAGCCTCAAAGGCTGGAATTCACAAAGTTTGTAAACTTTACAAATTGCGAATTTTGCGAAAATTAGGGGCTTGCAAACGTTAAAGGAGCTGTGCAACAATTTCGATGCTTTGCATAAATAATTGTGGGAGTTGGTGTCTTGATTCTTCTCAAGTAAAGAAGAAAAAACCGCTTTTGCCTGCATGTCCTAGTTTTTATGAATAAAAAAAAAAAATGACAAAGACATGACTGAAAGAACAACTTGCTATTTTTTTTTTTTTTTTACAAGTCCTTCTTAAATGTCACACCGCGTGGTTCTCATGACCACCGCTCGCGGCTGCAAATCGGAAAATATTATTGCTTTTGCCTCACAATTACGCGGCGGAATTGCAACATTTCGAAGAGAGGAGGTATGTTTTCTGTGCTTTGTGGGAAGATAAACAATGTAAAAAGTAGAACATGCAAATTTTTTCAACATTAAAATTATTGCACAGCTCCTCTAAGGAATTCACAGTATCATAAATAAGGCAGAAGCTTAAACGTAATTAGAGGGCCTCTTTGAAGGGGCAATGCAACAATTTTTGTACTTTGCTCAAATACCGCTTAGAACGGATCCCTGACGTTAATGGCCTATGAAACAGGCGTTCGTTTTTCACCCCACGCAATAGAAGTCTCAGTAAAAAAATTAAAGAAAAACGAACAGCGTTCACCCCCTCAACTCGCAGCCAGAACAAGCGGCCACGTGATCTGGAGCCGATTATATGCCGCCGCTGTTGATCATAGCCACACGCTGGGGTTGGCAAGGCACAGGACACGCGCTGAGTTCCAGACATTCTTATGGTTCGGCTATTGTCGTCGTTGCAGCGACTGGACACGGGCCACTACCCGAATGCTTCTCGAGCTAGTAATTATCACGATCCCAAATCGAGAGCCCACGCAATGCTCGGGTCCAATCTGTGAACAGCTTTCAAATATTGTCATATGGGTGTACTGCGATCCCCACCTTACGTCATCAAAGTTGGCAAAGAGATTGAATGAAAATGATCGCTTTTGTTTCTGAAATTACACCCCAACAATGGAGTTTCTTGGCGAGTGGCGTTGCGTGCGAGTAACCTTGAGTCCCACTAGTGCCAGTAAGCTCGTGTAAAGTGAAACACATTCCAATTGAATAACGTTGCACCGCCCCTTTAACATAAAGATTGCGGTGGTATGTATGAAAATTAAGTGCGTGTTTGTGCTCCGAGAGTTCTTTTGGGTGCTCCAAGAGCTGTAGCAGAACTTGGCGAGTTTTTCATCTAGAGCACTGCAACTTGCAGCCCTTCTTGCTGTTGAAATTCGGCCTATTTTGTATATTTGAGGGTCGTAACACCTCCCCGTCCCACGCAGACCCCGAGGGCAAGTGGACCCCACACAAGGTGGAGCTGGTGCTGTGGGCGCACTACGTTGCCCGGGAGCTGAAGCCCTCCCTCCTGGAGGACATCTCCAGCCACAAGGACAAGGGCACCTCCAACGGCAACAGCAGCCCCGCCCCCCCGCCCACGGCACCTCCCGCGGACGCCGCGGACGACAACGCCACGCCCGTCGCGGCGGCGGCCAACGGAACCACGGAGGACGGCCACGACGCGGCCGCCGTCTCGTCGTCACCCTCGGACTCGCGGTCCTCGGCGGACCTGGCCCAGGTGGCGGCGGACGAGAGCTCGAGCCAGGACGCAGCCGCGGAGAAGAACGGGACGGGGGAGGCGCCGGAGGGAGCCACGTCGTCCGCCGCGGAGGAAGACGACAGTTCCTCGTCCGCCGTGGCGGCAGAGGACGCTCCAGTCGAGGACGGCAAGGGGATCAAGCGGGACTTGGAAGAGGGCGAGGAGGGGAGTGGCACGGAGGAGGGTACTGCCAAGAAGGCGCGGGCGTGAACTGGACTCTCATCTGGGGTTGTTTTTATTTTATTTTTTTGTTCGGACTCTACTTTTTTTTTTCTCCCTTTCAGCGTTCACAACCACCTTTCTTCCTCCTCGCACCCCCCCTCCCTCCCCTTTTCGGCCCTCCGCCGAAGCAGCACCTTCCGTACCCCGTTGCGGTCGAGAAAAGCGGGATGAGCTCCGTCCACGGAGCCCTCCGGCCTTTCCGCTTTGGCGAGTGGACGCCAGACTTGCCTTCTCCTTTGCGTTTTCTCCGCTAAAGTGAAGAGCGAAGGGCTTGGCGGGCGAAGCTTGTCCCACTTTTCTTAACCCTCAAAGGGGTAGCGCCGAACTTTGGACATCGCCTAAAGAGGCAAACACGGGGCACAGATTGCTTACGAGCACCGCGGCGGCGTTCGGCCGAGACGAGTAACGCCGACGTGGTGCCCTCGTCCCCTCCGTGCCCCGCGTTTCCCTCTTTAGGGCGACGTCGAGAATTCGGTGCTAGGCCTCCTTATCTAGGCGGCGTTGTTAAACCGAGTCTCTTTTTTTTTTTTTTTTTTTTCTTCCCACGAAATAGGGCTCCAACCACCTCATAACGTCTCCGTCTTGTTCTTTTTTTTTTTTTGGTGCATGTGAATTGCGGGATTTTGGCGACGACGAGCGCCAAGCTGCTTTGCCGGGATTGCGCCGTGTGTGGCGGCTGTGTTTTGTGGGAGTCGCCAACCCTAGTTTTTCACGTTTCTCCTTCGCTCTATTTTTTTTTTTTCCCCATCTTACGATCATGCCTAACGTCGATTGCTTATTTCCTAAGTAAAATTGTCTCCCCCGCCCCCTCTTTTTTTTTTACAATAAATGAAATGCAGGCAAGTGGTGTTTTTTTTTTTTGTAAGTTTTTGGAGTTTCCGTTAGGTGCGAGGGAAGGTTTGAGTCGGTCGTCCCGCACCAACTCTCGTCCGCAACTTTGCCCGCGCTTTCGAGGATGCGTTTGTCGTCGGAATTTCCGGGCCGAAAAAACATCTTACCAAGTTTTACGGTGCCCTTGTTGGTCGCGAGACGTCGAAAGACTATTCGTCTCGGAAGTGTTACGTGCTCGAACTTGCGTACGCACCGTAGTAAAAAGGTGACGACGCCAAAGGCTGCCGCAAAAAACAAAGGTGAATGCCAACAAATGTGCTCCGTAAATATGTGGGAAGCACGTTTCAACGCCAGAACGGTCATAGTCTACCTCACGCTTCTGCCGTTTCCACAATCTGTTCGAGATTTCGCCACTCAGTGTTGCCTCGAGATTTCACCGCCATCGGAGCGCCGCTAATTTCCGCCTTTATGCGGCGAATTTAAGATGCTTGTATGCGCATTTAAGACTGCTTATTTCTTCTCTCGTCGAAACATAAACTTATTCAAATGCAAGGAGCATTGCTTCCAGCAATAAAATTTTCTAAGAACTAGTTTGTGCAGTGTATGAACTGTCTCGAGGCAACAATGAGCGGAAGGGGAGAACCAAGCTGTTGGCTTTCCACAGTCTCTGCATGTAATGCGTGTCCACTCTGTCCTTGCTCCCAAAAAAAGATGGAAACTAGTTTGCAGTAATGTCCCATTGGTAATAAATGCTTGGTGGAATTATTTTATGCTGAATTTAGAATGTATCGAAAAAGGGAAAGTAGTTGCAGGTGCCTCTTGCTCCGGGTTGTTCTGAAGGGCGTTGCATCAGAAAATGAACTCCACACAAGCGGATACTTCTTAACAAATAACATTTTGGAAACATCCTTAAACTCTTGTACCTCTGAAAATATAAAAAAAAAAAAAAAAGACGAACCTGCCGTGAAAATGTTCCCGCACATAGTGATTTCTCGTGAGCAGTCCCGCAGTGTCTGCTAGAGTCTTCAGTCGAGGATGGCATTTTCCGTGCTCGACAAAAACTCTGCTAGATTTTTTACGCGGTATCAAAGTGGCAGTCCTATGGAGTTTTTTAAATGATCTATAAAACCTATAAAAAAAAAAAAAAATCCTGCATATGTTTTTGCTTGTAGGAAAAATATTCTAACTGAGCAGCGACCTCTGTATTATTTCCTCGCAGAAGTCTCGTTGCTCACATTCGACAATTACCGAAAGTGTTCAATCGTTCAGATTTCCTTTCGTGTCTTTTCTTTACTCCCCCAACGAATCGTCCCATCGATGACCGGTTTGACGGAACTGCGAGATTCCTCCATTTGTTTGTAGGACCATTAAAAGGATGTTTTTGCGCTCGACGCCAGCCTCCCTATTTAAGTGCTACTAGCGACATCTCGCACGTAGATGCACCAGGAAAGACGAGGTGCCACTATACCTAAAGTTAGTGCCGGCACATCATTTCTCGAAATTTTGTCGCCATTTATTTCGCGAGGTGTTCCGCTTTCTGGGCCTCAATCAAAAGCTCGACATCTTCGGATCGGTACCGAAGCATTTGAAAGCATGGAACACATTTTAACAGAACCCCTTTCTAGTCCGAAAACATTGTCCACCTGTCGATGCATTTTTCGCAAAATTTAGCGGGGAAATTGATACGTCGTGACCTATATACCAATTTAATATTCTTCCCAAATTTACTGGGAAACCATCATGTAACCTATACACCAATTCAGTTTCCCCCCACTCGATTTGGCGGTGAAATTGGTAGTTGGGCGACCGATGCACTGTCGGTTTTCTTGCTATATTGAGCGGGAAGATTGGCGTCGCATTGCCCAATGTCACGAACTATACCCAAATTCAGTTTTCCCACCAAGTATTTGTCTATCAAACTGTCAACTCTGCTGCTGCCAAAACCCTAGTGTTGCATTGCCACAGTGGGGGCAAAATTCTGCAGCCCTCGCAAACAGATACAGAGGCTCCCTCTAAAAACATCCTTCTCTTTATTGAGGAACGACGGGCAGAACTAGGGGATGCAAGGAGGTATATATACACAGGTAGAGGGTACTTTGTCTTCACCTAGGAAACTGCCACCTGAAGAAGGGGCCCTTCGAGGTACTCGACCAGCGCCCTCGCTTTGGCACGTAGCAAGCCTTGCCCCACCGAGGTCTTGGCATGGAGACAGAGCAGGAGGTTGGCAACTTGGGTGATGGCTACCTGACCGTCCTGCAGGACGCGGAGGAAGGGAATCCAGGACACGAGTTAGGCAATAATGCAGGGGGTTACTGTTCCTAGCATGGCCCTGAATACTAGGTGCCTATTAACTGAGATTTCACGAAGTTTGAATGGTTGAAAGGCCAAAATATAAATGCTGAATTTTAAAAAAAAAAAAAAAATTGTTTTCAAGTGTATGAGTTACAACTCGAAGTCTCGAACCATGGTCTGTAATACATGACGCACAAAGAATATGCCTCTGCTGGCATAATAGGCTCGAGCTTACTTCGGAGCAGTAACTGTGTATAACTGGAAGCGATTTGGTCTTGGGCAGAAACAACGAGTGAATTGTATCGAAAGTGCTTTGGTCTCTTCAGCCTGCGACAGAGATGACTTCATAGATGGAGAGAATAAGGGACAGAAGTCAACTACAAGACAGACCTCTGTTGTCCTTTCCCTAGTCCTGGGGTCTGTGCAGGGAGCAAGTTCGTCTGCTCCTTGGGGTTGTGCTGACGTCAATAACGCCGAGCCCTGATTGGCTCTGATGGAAGGATAGTGGGTAGACCTCGAGGTAGCTTGCTTTGAGGTCTATCCTTCATCAGAGCTCGGCGACGTGAGGAGCAGACGAACCTCAGCACAGCGTGTTCTCTTGGGCCTTGGCAGGGGCAACTGGGCACTGACCTCGCATTCGACGACGACCAGTCGCAGCTGACCCTCGCTGATGGCAGCGTGAGCGTTCTTCTCGTTGGCCAGCCAGATGCTGCTGGCGATGGCAGCCGTCATCTTGGCGTCCTTGTCGGCGTAGCCGGAGTACGCCAGCAGGGTGCCTTCTCGGTTCAGTAATCTACGGGATGGGCATACTTTAGGAGCAATCAAAAATATGTCATCCAAACAAACGACACTCAACGATAGCAGGGAAGGACAGGAGGAATGGCAGTTTGAGGGGCGGAAGCACAGCTCCGATAGAAATCTCCACGGCACTTACAAAGTACACAGCACGCCGCTCGTATTTGCTTGCGAGAGCACTTGCGTAAGAGCTTTGGGCTTTAGCATTTTAGACATGATGCTGAGACCAAAGGGAGTACAGATGCAGAAATGAGCGGACGCACTTGTGCCGTTTACGATCACAACAAATAATCACGTGAAAATTTCACATACTGACTCAGCCGTGGCTTCGTACTCTGCGTAGTTTCGTGTTCGACCATTTTTAACAATGGTACCTAAACTAAGCTGGAGTAGTATTTGTTTTCAAAATTTGGGTTGTTTTATTAGTTCAACGAATGATTCATTGCTTTTTTTATTGAGTTATGGTGTGAAAATGATGTAGAAATATTCTGAAATTACGGTACGTTGGTTTCGTATCTTAAGATGGCAGCTGCCAGGCGCGTCGCAGACGATACTGTCCGGTACCATTTATTCCCGAAGCTCGCCGAAAACGCCAATGTGAAACTCCAGCTGGAGGACAAGCTGGAATCCTACACAGCCAAGCTCTTTCCGCTCATAGCGAGCTACATCTGGCAAGATGAGCCGCTCAACCTGGGTGTGGTCGAAGCACAAAGAGGTGCGTGCTCAGGGTTCCTACCTCCATCACCTGTCAATCAAAACGTTTTTTTTTCGTTTTTTTAGACGGCATGCCGCCTCACTTGGAAGGCATCACGTACTTTGGCGACAACGTCGAAGACGAGTGGTTTGTGGTCTACCTGCTTCAGCAGCTGACCAAAGAAGACCAAGACCTCGTTGTCAAGTGAGCGCGGGAGTTTGTGACGTCACCGGTTCCTCTGCATGACGTCACGAAGTGCATTGGGACGTATTCGAGCTAATACTCTTATTTTTGCGTTTTTGTTTTATCAGAGTGGAAGATTCAGATGGAGAGTTCCTGCTTATTGAAGCCGCCGATCATTTGCCAAAGTGGCTGAACCCAGAAACCAGTGAAAACCGAGTAAGTGTTTTTGAAAGCGTATGCTAGCTAATACATAGCTTGCAAGGGTCGCCATTGCTGGGTACTGACTATTATTTCTACTTACTGGTTTCTTCGAACTACAACTTCTGCGGTGTGAAACTAACACGGAGAACCGAATGCTCGCGGCGCATAAAATACTGGCATGGCCGCAAATGATGTCATATGCAAGCTGTGTATACATAGTTGTCACAAACGTCACTGCCAGGGCTGATGGGATATGTCGCCGCCATCGCCAGGTACTGACATAGTTTCGGTTTCAGGCCTCCGCCGGCAACGCTGGCCACTGCTGCATCGTTTTCCATGCACATTTTTTCTTTCACCTTATTTGAACTTACAGTCATAGTGGTGCAGTAATGCCGATGTGCACGAGTTCAGTTGCCACAGCAGAAGCAAGTCTTTCTCAAAGTTCAATAACACTACGCCAAATATAAGGCTGCATTTTTTGCCGGAAATTATAACTGACAGTTTGTGCGCTCAAATCTCCTGTCTGAGAAACACCGGGGCTTCTCCCTTCCTCATATACACCGGAAAGATTTGAACTACCTCACAAAAAACAGTCTAGCAGACATCAGTTGCTGCGATATCTGTGGTCCAAATGTCGCATGCCAAGTTTCTCCTTGAACATGTCGCCATGCGGCGTTCGTAGAAGAGAGCTCGTGGTGACTTGCGTTCGAGCCTGTTTGCAGTCTGTCTTTTGTATGATGTATAAGCAGTGTGACCCTGGCTTTACGTTCGTCCTCTGTGCGCCTTGCCACAGCGACTAAGGTAGCTTTACAGTACCTAGTAGTGTCACAGTGCAGGCACTGACAGCTACTAGATTACTGACACTGAGCCGCTGCTGCCCTCTTTGCGTTTACCTTTGTCGCCGAGCTTCCTCTCTGATGTTTGTAACCCCTATCGTTTCGGCGGTGGCGCAAGTTTGCAGTACAGCTCAGATGCTGCGACTTTTAATGCCTCAAGTACACAGGCACGTTTTTTGATGGGCGAACCTTCGACTCTCATGGACGATACAAACCCGACTGGGTGCCCACCCGGCATCTGGCCACTACGAACGCGGTGAACAACCTCCGCCCTTTACGAGCCTTGCCGGTTTGCATACTGCATTTCATGAGTCTTTTTAGTCAAAATGTTCACTTTAGTGATCCTGCATTTCGGATGGAAACTTTGTGTTGTAGTCATGCACACGGATGCTGCAACATGCACGACGAAACATACATAGCAATTTTGTAATCGAGCAGTGCGCGAGCGGTGGCGCAGTATGCGTCTGCTTCTCAGTACCAGGTAATGGCGGCCGGCGGGTGGGAATAGAGAGAGGGACGTCATGTGAAGATTGTAGGGGTGTGCGAATATTCGCCATTTTCGAATAACGAATCTAATATTACCCTATTCGATTCGTTAATCGAATCGAATAATAATTTTAAAAAGTTAAAAAGTTAAAAAATAGTCGTTACGGTGTCGCGCCGCGAGATTCCCTTCACAGGCGTTCCACAACCCTCCGGCACGCCTGCCGCACGTGTCCGCAAAATGGCAATACGTATCCTCTTCTCCTAGACAATGGTTGTCATCATCGGCAGCAGCAGTTTCTTTCTATACGTACATTGCTGTTGCCTCCATTAGCGAATCCTGTGTTAAGTATAACCTGCATGAAAGCGATTCGCCAAGAGACGAGACAGGCGACGTTGACCCGCTTTGCTGACGCTCGGTCAGTGGCGCGATGAGGCAAGCCACATGAAAGTGGCGTGAGCAAGTGACCAAGGCGATGAGGACATTTTTTAAAAATACAAACACCGAGCGACGCAACGAGTGGCAGTGAGAAATATCCGTCGCTCGCTAAATCGTATACATGCGGTTCAGTCTTAAGGGACCGCTTTCGCACAAGACTGCTCGTGCACGCTTTCAGAAAGCGTGTCATGGAGACGTTTCAGAACTGGTTGCAACGATACCGCCGCTCTGTATGAGCGAAGTAGAAGTGGTAAAAGTGGAAAGTTGTTCGAAGAGAAAGCGCAGTAGAGTGTGGAAGTTTTTCGGCCACTCCTATGCAACCAATTGAAGAAGCCACAACAGCTGCTTGTGTCTAGTCTTTCCCAACATTTTCCATGGTTGTTCCACATCTTCAGTGTGTGAAGATGTTGCTTTTCGAGGGCGCAAGTGGAACAAGACTATAGCCTCGTTTACATGAAAGCGACTTCAGCGCATCGACTCCACTCGTTCTTCGAGCGAAGCCGACGCGGCAACGTTTACATGAATGCACACTAGAAGGTGGCACCACGCCGTGTCAAAGCTCGAAGTTATGCAGTTCCGGCTCCAGCCGCACCACGTTTTCCGGTGCATCGCACGTGAGTCGACGCGTTCAGTGAACGTAAGATCGTGCCCGCTGTCTTCGGTGCTGTGGAAGAAGTTACGAGACGGAAGAAACATCAAAGCCCAAGCGTTTAGGGCTCCAGGCCGGGCCGCTGGGTGGCCGTGTCACTCTGGACCAGAGGCGACGTGTGTGCGCACGCTTTGAGGAAGCCTCCACGCTTCGCCGCGCCAGACCTCGCCGATCGCGACCGGACCAACCGGACCCCGAGTCTGAAAGGCTCCTGCGCAGCCAGGAACGGCACCGAGGTAGGAGCTGCTCGTTCTGCGCTACCATGCAGTGCTCCACAGTGCTCGAAGCTCTCGGTGTCGTTCGTGCTTGCGCCGAAGCCTTTGGGACCCCTTCGGACGCGCAAGTCGTACTTCGCAAGGCTTGGACGGGGGCCGCCCTCACCGAGCAGCTCCGCTATATTCCGCTTACTTATGATGGCAATAAAAGCTCGCGTTTGTTTTCGGGAAAATATTGCGGGCGACCATACGGGACCGCTCTCCGCACCGCCGACGAGGTTGGCCGCCGCCATGGTCTCAGCTGTTCACTCGTTCCCGCAGCGAGCGCCTTCCCATAATCCTCCCCGTTCCAAAATGCGATGCGACCTCCGTTTACATGGGCTGAATGAATGCGCACTCGCCATCTCGATCCACCTCTGTCTAGCGACTTGAATGCGATGCGCTTTCTTTGCGCATTATGCCGTTTACATGACCGCATTGAATGCGACAACTGGATTCGATGCGACTAAGTCGCATTCATGTAAACGCGGCTAATGCGTTTCCCCAGAATCTTCTCAAACCAGTGAAAACAAGGTTCCTGCACGTAAGCACGCAGGCCCATCACGCCCTTGCTATTTTCCTTGATCCTCGATTCAAGGACATCTGCTACAACGAGAAATAAAAAGAAAATGTAGAGATTCTATTAAGTACATTGCTTCAGGATGTAGCAGGCTCAAGCGAACTGTGATTTTATGTTCAGCATCCACGTAAACCGTGATATTATGTTTAGCATTCTAATATTTTAGTGGCTTTGTCTCTATTTCATTATATATCGTTGAACTCTAGTCATTATCGTCTAGTCGCGTTTTTACAATAATTTTAAGAAACATTTTGGAACAATAAAAATAATTGTGTAATCCCTTTGCTCTTCTTTAGTAGCTGTGTACTTTCTATTCGGAAACTATTCGAAAATTATTCGATTCGTATTCGTATTTGATTCGGTGCCACAATTATTCGATTCGTATTCGATTCGGTTTCAAAAATCACTATTCGCACACCCCTAGAAAACTGTGTATACATGCCTTGCACGTGACGTCATATGGCACCGTACCAGCCGCCATTGCTCCGTATTCCTGTGTCCGTACCTTCCGCAGCACACATTTCGCACCATTGTGTATGCTGCAGAAGGGACGTCGATGCAAGCCACGTAAAGGCCCTTTAGATACAAGAGCGCCGTCTGTCGCACGGAAAGGCAACTGGCCCCTGACGCCATCTCGAAAAATACTGCATCGCTCGTGCCAATTTGTGCACCTTTCATTGTTGCAACACTAATCACTGTAGGATCGCGTTTTGTTGTGTACGGTCAGATGGGGAGTTGTTTGGTTGCCCACATTAGTGAAGAAGCGGCATTCATCTTGTAATGCCGTGATGTCCAGACAAAACGTGAGCCACGATTGGGGTGGCGACTGCCTGTTCGACGTGGCGATTTGCAAGTGAGCCTGATACCCTACAGAGTTAGTATTGCTATTCATAAAAAGTGTGCGCCTATTGGTTTTGAATACGGCTTTATTCGTGCGGAGTATTTACTCGTAGACACGGAAGGTAGGTAAAACTACTGCCTCGCACGCTTATCTGGCAGATTTAAGCAGCTTATTATTTACAGCGTTCAAACTGCTAAGTACAATTCAAAGTGATGATACCTCAATATTTTAATAGTTAATATGTGTAACAACTCTTTTCCAAGGAATGATCATTTTAGGCGTGGGAAAATTATTCCACTTCGAGTCGAATAATACATAAATTAATCTCTCGCGACAGATTTTAGGTAGCTACTTTATGTGTGTGTGTGTGCAAGTATTAGAATCTGTGGCACAACTTAAAGACAGCCCAGTAAGAATTTTGGTATAGTCAAATATGGCTCTTACATAACCATTTGCACAGATGACGTGCTCGCACCATCCGAGCAAATAGAAAGGGACACTGCTTTCCCAAAACTGCTTCCATACTTTGTTTCACTTTAAAGGGGACCTGAGATCACCTAACTATGGCGATAACTCACCCTGCTGGCTCTACTCACTTTAGAAATCTCTAAATCGTGACAATATGCGGCTGACTTGCCTATAAAAAAAGCAATCAAAGATCGCAACCCACCGAGGTCATCTCGGGCGATGGAAGGAGCATGTCAGCCATAGCGAGCGAAAGATACTGCATCTCCGACCGGTGGACCCGCAGAGTGATATCTTGAATGTGCGCGGCTCGTCACCCGGACAGCCCGGGCATCTGGACTTGGCCAAGTTTCTTAGTCAGTCATACTGTCGTAGCAGACAAAGTCAATCGTGTGCTATCGCTTTATCGCGCCATGACTCTCACTAACCTGACGCCGATGATTCTGCTTAGCAAGCACGCACTCGAGAACAGACCAGCATGGACGAGCACATCACCGAAACATAAAAAGAATCTTCAAGGAACTAATCCACTTTCACTTTTAATAAATGAATGGTAACACTCAGTATCTTGTTCTTACTCTGAGCAGAAAAAGAAAGAATTTCTTATAAAAAAACGGCAGTTGTTTTTCACGCACGACCTCCTCACAACACCACGAAACTCGTGCTAAGGTGATGTGAACGAACCGGGAGCATCCTTCAAGATGGCGTCCGCTGCCCCCAGCCAGATCTAGCTTTTTTGCACTGCTGTCAGACTTTTTGAAAGCGGGTCTATACTGTCGGAGCTCCCTAGATATTGTAATAGAAGTTTAAAAAAGAAGTTAATTTGTGCCTAGTATATGGAATCCACGACAGTGAAGGAATGTCCCTTTTGGACCTTACTTTTTTTCCCTTTGTCTAGGTCTACCTCTACCGTGGCATCCTTCACATCATTCCAAAAGACGGTGATGCAAAGTCTCCAGACGAAGCCGGCGCGCCGACTGTCGCGGAGGCGGTGGCGACACTCCGGTCACCTGCAGCATCCACCAGGGCCGCGCCGGCGGTGCAGAGGGCACTGACGAAGCGAGTGGAAGACCTGCCGGAAAAGCACAGGCAGTCGCTTCACCGGGCTCACTGCTTCTTGCCGGCGACCGCCGTGGCGGTGCTTCGCCGAGACCCGCAGATTCTCGGACCGGCAGTCGGAGCGTTCGTGGCGAGGGATCCGTTGGACTTGAAGGCACTGCGAGCGATGAGGCGAGTTTGCGTTGCCGTCTGGCGGGTGGTGGGTTTGAATCCGGGCCGAGGTGCCCACAATCTGACGGAGGCTCATTGCGGAGAAGGCAACCGAGACTTCGGTTGCACTTCAAAGGATCCCCCAGTTGGTTCAAACGAATCCTCAATCCTCCGCCAGTGCGTGCCAGATAGTTTGGCACGAAAAAATTCCGCTGGTGCGTGCCGGATGCCCTTCGTTGGTTTGGCACCAAAGAAAAAAAAAAGCATTTAACTGACTTTTTACGTTGCCATCCATTCTTGCACCGGGAAGGTGGGCCTGGACTGCAAAGGAGGACGATTTATGGGCTTTCCATTGGCTGAACGAACGGACAGACGCCGGTGAATTCTTAGGGTCAGAGTGTCTCTCGCGCCGCCCCGCAGCCGACAAAGGGCCTACATTGGTCTCCATTCTTCCTACTTGCGGTGTCATCATACTCGTAGAGACGCCGGCGATTGTGGTTTCAGTACGGTGCCAGAAACGCCTCTTGGAACAGCGTGTCCGGCGTCTTTCACTGCCCAGCTGCACCCCTCTGAGTGCTGTGCCTAGTGTGGTTCCCCCCCCCCCTAGTGATGCCAATGGTGGCAGGCAATGGAGCAGTGGTCCTACAATGTCGTCGGTAAGCGCACCAGTTGGAGATGCATTCCAGGCACCAACGGAGATGGAACGCGTCTCTGACTGCTGTCTTCACAAAAAAGTGGTCCCTCACGCCGGATGACGTCGGAGCACGCTGTTGCCAGCCGTGATCCTGGCAGTGGATGTGGCAGATGCCACATCTACCACCACACGGCGCTCGCATTTACTCATGCTTTTTGCTGGAACTTCTACGCCGAATCGCCAGGATCGCCACATCCGACAGCGGGACACTGCGGCTCTTGCGTCAAACACGCCGGTCGGAGATTCGTTCTAGTCACTGTGACGTTGTTCTGGCAACATCGTCAGAGGGCAACGCCTCCCCTTCCCTTCCCCGCAGGCACGTTAAGTAGCGTAGCCGGTATTTATTTATTGTCCTTCATTGCTTTTTCTTACTATGTCATCATCACTCCAGTCAAATATGACCGCCGCAGAAACTGATGGATCGACGGACCAACCCCCGCAGGCACTTCCCCCCGGAGACGCGCGTGATGGCGGAGGTGCTCTTCACCCGCTGCCTGTACGCCCAGCTGCGGCAGCAGAGGTTTGCGCCCGACCGCCGGGTCGGCTGGAACCTGCCGCCCACTCACTCCCCGGACTTCGTGGCGCACGACCTCGGCCTCAAGCTGGTCGGTTCCCCCTTCGGCTCGCTTTGCTCCTAACGGCGTTTCTGGGGCCGCAAAGCCGAGATGATGCGCGGGTCCATCCATTGCCCAGAGTTAATATAATAATCTAAAGGGAAAGGTCCCGCACATTCCGGCTGCTTCGGAACAGCGGGGTGTGGACGCGAACGTCGCGGTCCGCGTGAATGGTCCCGACGGCCCGCGTCGCCGGCAATGCCTTAATATATGCGAAGAAGTTCGAAGAAGTTTGAATACCAACAACTTCAATGATGCAACATTTCGCAAAGTGTCTTTCCTTCCAGGAACAAACCCCAGTTGCAAAAGCAAGAAATATCGCCTGTAAGACCTGTGCCTAGTTCTTTTCTAGCTTACTTCGAGGGAAAATACCCGCATTCCGCATTGTATAAAACTAAATACAGTTGACGGGCACTCGAATGACTTTGACTCGTCCCGGCAAAACGAACATGCCTAACCAGTCGTCTGCTTTCTATCTCCGCTCTTCTGTCGGTCTCTTCCTTGTTCGCTTACGATTTGCCGTTCTCCTCTGCTCCAGTCTTTACCCCCCCCCCCGGTTAAGGGCTTTCTTTTGTAAAATCTTTTCAAGGCGAGTCATTTCCTCACTCAAATTTAGCTGGGATGCACGTGTGCAGTGTGACGCACCGCGTTTGATTTGGCACACGAGTACGAGGGGCTCCGATTTCAGGCGTGCGGCTTGGAGATCCTGGCGGCTGGCGCGAATCCGGCCGGTGATGGAGACAATCCACAAGACGCAGCGGAGGCAATCGTGGATGACGTCCGGTGGAAGCGTTTCCTCAAGAGCCTCACCGCCAAGGGCTACTTCCAGGTGAGGTCCGGCGGCTCCATTTCTGTGGCGAGTTCACGCCGAGACGTCGCGCTGCTTATATCGCACGCGAGATGAATGAACGGTCCTCGAGGTTCTAGGAATGCTGCTTCTTTGGGGTAGACTTTGCCAGTCCAGCTCTTTGTAATTAGCCAAATCAAAATTATGTTTGTGTTTATTGATTGATGCCCACCAACAGCAACATGCCTTAGCGGTGCTGCATCGCAAGACAGACGAAAAGGAAATGCACACACCTCAAGCACTCTAATGTTATGCGTAAGCGAAAACAACTCCCAAACATAGTAAATAAACAAAATAAAATCACTAAACTAGTTTTGAAAGTGCAAGAAGCAAAAGTATGAAGGTAAGCTGGTTGGGAAACATCATTATATCTGAACCCTGAGGCAGGAGGGAATAAAATAATGGTCAAGACAACACAAAATCTCAAGATTTTCTGCTGTCTTGTCCTTCGTCTGATTTCTCAGAGTCTAGACTCTGATATAGTTGTGGCATTACTAAGTTTATTTATTTCATTATTTTAAGAAGAAGGGGTATTACATGGGGGGTGGTGGTATACGCAGCAAGATGTCTGACGAACGTGAATTGGATTTCCGTTGGAGTCAGAGTTTGCAACGTATTGCAGTCATGTTTCGTTAATATGGACGCCTCCGTTCCCCAGAAAAATCGTCCATAGTGTGTTCATAATAACGGGTTAAAAAACACACATCAACAAATGTAGTAGGGGGTTCTTTCTTCCCCTCCTCTCCAACCGTTGGAGAAAAGGGGAAGGAGGGATCCAGACGTTGCTTTGTCCCCCCCCGTAGCCTTTGCCCTTTGCCAAGTTACGCTGAAACGGAGTATTGGAGAGCTTTCCGGGTCCAGGGCTTCTCTCCCCTTCCCCAAACAAGGTCTACAGGGAGAGCTGCTTTAGGGTTCATTCTTCTTTGTTCCCGGTTGGAGGTCATGCACAATCTCAAGCGACAGTAGACTGCAGGTGCTAATGACCCATCTTTCGTAAAAGACAAAACAAAGAAATCTTTTAGTGCGCAGCTGTTATCGCAAGACCCGCAACAAACGTCTGAATGCACGCCGTGACCTCTCGGGTACACCGATACCTTGGGAGAGTTTTTGGACCTTTTTTTTTAATCTGGGGTACTGGCGTCCATAATAACTAGACAAAATTGCCCCTTATTTACCCAATTCGCCCCCAAAATAGCTGTCCATAGTCCGTACTGCAGGTTTTTATATTAATGGGTCAGAATTGCACGGCGAAAGATTGGTTGCCGAAAATTTTGTCCACGATGCAGGGTGTCCTTGTTAACGAGACATGATTGTATGAAGTTGCTGTTGCCAGCCGATGATGTTCTCGAAAACCACGTTCTACTTGCGGTAGCTGCGTGATTGATGTCTGTCAGATGTTTAGGCTGAAAACCACATTAGAGAACCTGCTAACTCCCTTTGTAGGCTGTTTCAAGCTGAAATAGAAAGCGTTATCCGTACCGTCGAGAGAAGGAAAAGAGTCCCAAAAACCTCAACACTACTATCAAAAAAAAAAAAAAAAAATTGCCAACTTTGAGTGCTGCATTTTAAAACTTAGTTTTCCCATTATTGTGGTAAAAGTAAAAGCTGTAGCGCCCTTTTGTGATGAGAAAGTGCTTTCAGCTTTGCCTCGACGAAAGTGAGTGCACGGATATTAAGGTCCCATCGCACCACAATCGCGTAGAGAGGCTTGCCTCGGATATCGGAATGTGCGTTTCCACACAATGGACAGGTGTGCAGTTTCTAGCATCCACTGGAGCACCCCGATAGATATATAGGGTCTGTTCCAATAAGATCACGCACGTCGTGGGGATTACGTACCTTTACGTCTGGGGGCCGTCCATTTGGAGGAGGGAACCCCCAACTCTCCCCGCGCGATCTGGCTCAAACCCAGACGACTTCGGCCGGAACGTCTGCGGCTTTTGCCTTCGTTGGGGCATGTCCGGCTGGCATTTTTTTTTCTCATTATTTCTCTATGGTACACCCCAATGTATGGAGAAAACTATATCGCAAAAAGCTTGGAAAGAAAAGGTTTATCTCTCGAGAAAAGAAAACAAACTTGCATCAGAGCGGCAAACCCCTTGTGGCGTTTTGTAGTTTTTGCCAAATTTGTCGGCCGGAATAGACAAAGTTTAAAAAATAGAAAACTCAATAATTTTATAGAGGTTAGTGGTCTATAGTGCCAATACTCGCAACAATTTGTGCAATTCTAAAAACTATATATCGCGCTTCGAAAATGTCCAAACCTGGCTACTTTGACATTTTTACTTTATATTTGTGATTTATTATCTCAGTGTTTTTAAGGTATAGCCTTGGAAATTTATTTATATAATATTATAAAATATATGTAATATTCACGTAAGGATCTATCGTCTGTATGTAATTTGTTACTCTATCAAGAAAAATATTCACGATGCTTCGAGCATGTCCCAAGGTAAAAAGTTCCGCATCTTTAACTTAAATATTTATTACCTAATTTGGGTGAAGCATTTTACATCATATCACCATGTTTTCCCATTAAAACATGTTGCATTATTTTTTCTCTGTCTAAAATATGGCGCTTCAAAATCCACAGATTTGGCTCCTTTGAGATTTTCCTCAATATTGGTGAGCTGTTATCTCGTAACGTTTTCAAGCTTTACTATTAAATGTTTTCTCGTATATTGTTCTCAAAATAATCTATCATCGAGATATAAATTGTTACTCTAGTCTATAAACTAACATTGAGAATGCTTTAATCGTGCCTCAATGTAAAAAATCCTTCAAATACGATGCAATCAGAAAGAAATTATAGTTTTCAAATTTAAGTAAAGTATTCTACACCACATCGCCGTGTTTTCCCATTAAAAACAAGTTGCATTATTCTGTTTCTGCCAAAAAACTGCACTTCAAAATGTACCTTCCTGACCAACATTTTTGTCGCAGTTCGCAACCTCAATTACTCTTGCGTCGTAAAAAAAAAAAGTTCTCGTAATATTCTCTTTCGTTAATTTGTGCCCAAGCGTAAATTTCAGGCACGCGACACTATAAACACATAGATTAAGCGCATCTATAGACTCTCCAGAGTAGTTCGTAGCATCAACATGCATCCGTCTCGTGAGAGGCCCGCCTTTGTGCTCGTTCCATAGGTCGATGTATTTTAGACGGAGACAAAATAAGGCCACGTGATTTTAATGGAAAAACAACATGCCGATATGCTGTAGAATGCTTCACCTAAATGTTTTAAAAATCAAAGACGTTGTTTGTTTGGTTGCACGTTGAAGTTGCAGAACGTTTAACCTTGGGACATATCTGAAGCGCCGTAAATATTTTTCGTCGTGAACTAAAGCATACGGGTGATAGACTGTCACGCGAATAACATATTAAAGAAATTCCAATGCTCTATCTCAAAAACGGTAAGATAATAAATTGCAAATATAAAAAAAAAATGTCAAAATAGCCAGGTTTTGTACATCTTTGATGCGCAATATATAGTTTCCAGAATAGACCGATATCACCAGCCACTTTCGTTATGCCGCCACTGCTGCGATGCAACGAGGGAACTTTAGTCTTTCTGCACGTGAAACAACCTTGCCGAAGCATTGCGCATGTGGAGCACGGCGCGGCACAAGGCGTCTCGAGAACTGCCGTCTGCCTCCTCGGAACTAAAGTTATGGCGGCGTCACGCGAGCGCCCAATGCTCGGCGAGATCGGTCTATCGTACTAACTGTTTTGGGTATTAGCACTGTAGACTACTAGCTTTATAAAACTTTTGAGTTTTGTATCATTCGTACTTCGTTCTATTACGTGCCATCAAACCTGGCAGAAATGACAAAACGCCAAAAGGGGTTTGCCGCTTTAATGCAGTCTCAATTTTTTTTTTCTCGACAAATACATTTTTTTTCACACTTTTTGCGATTTATTTTTTTTATAAATTTTCTAAATTGTCACACGCATTTTTTCTCTGCATGGACCGTCACGAGCTTGAATCAAATGCTCACGCGGTGCTTGCATCCACCCTAGGAGCCGTATTTAAAATATTGTCACCGCAGGGTTCGCAAAGATAGACGACAAAATCCCAGGGATCGCATTGTTGACTCCACCAAAGATGCTTTTATCCTCTAAAGTATGCGGCGCAAAGAAAGCGTCTCGGTCAGTGGCGTTGCGCGCGAGTACATTCGGATCCCACTAGAGCCAGTAAGCTCGTGTAAAGTTAGAAACATTTGCGCAATATTGTCGCCCTTTAAGCGAGGTTATTTTGACGAAAGGGCAAATGTCCGGAACTGAAATGTCCCCCAGGGCGAGCTGGAGGGCTCCAAGCTGTACCGGCAGCTCCTGCAGCGAGCCAGGGAGCACTTTGTGCGAGCGTTTGCGGCCAAGCCTTCGGACGCCGTGGACGGCTGCACCGGGGGTCGGCTGCCCGCCTCGGCACGCGTCGCCAAGCTCTTGCGGAGCGTCGACGTCAACGTCGAGAAGCTCAGGGAGGAAGCCCGGGCACTGAAGCCGCCCGACGGTGAGCCGGCCACGCCAAAAGCCCCGGGGTCGTTCTTCGAGGGCGACATCGGTCAATATCCTTTCGTTTGGGATTGCGACTGTTTTCCGCTAAAGCGGTGTCCCCTAATTACGAGGTGCGGTCGCCGACCGATTTTTCGCACGCCAGCAAATCGGACTCGTTCGATATTCCGGACCTAAAGGAGGAACCGTGACCTCGGTAGAAATGGTGCATATTCACGAACGATGTTTCGGGCAGCTTGAAGTCGGGAAGTTTGATTTTCCGGACAAAAACGTCGCGAGCTGTCGGCGGGAAACGCCACCGAGAAGCCGCCGTTTTAGATTGTATGTTGGCTGCACGCGGATTGGCTCAATTTGGCAGCGCTATTTGAGTACCTCCAAATCCTACTGCCGGTATAATTTGTTTCTTCGATATTGCGCGTAGTTTTATAAGTATCGCGGCTCAAAGTTTGGTTTCGGGCGTCTACGGCAAAACCGAAACTATCTGCTAGAGGGACGGCAACACTGATCGTCAGCTGTACAGCCGCGACGTCCTGTTAATGTGGTGCTGCGGCACGCGGTACAACCAATCAGCCGCAGCTCCACCGCAGTGTGATGTCACGGGGGTGCGGCGCAAGTGTTGCTCGACTAAAACCTAACCCGCTTGCCACCCGCTAAAGAGCCGCCGGTCGCATTTTTATAATCGGTTTTAGCGGAGTATGCGGCTTCACTTTGACATAATATTTTGGCTGTGATCTTATTTCGTGCCACTATAGCGAAACCGGTCATTCATTTTGGTTTTGTTTTCGACCGGAGTTTCTTTCGCAGTATTTATCGTCAAGAAACCAGGATAGACAAATTAATATTTGAAGGCCCCTTTCTACACGTCCGGTATAAATGACAAGTTTTCAAAGCCTGAAAAATTCATTTAAAAAATGAGCGACATTCTTCTTTTTTTTTTTTTGCGTTATCTGCACCTGTTTGGAACTCGCTTCCATCACACACAGTCACCGTCTAATCTAAAGACGCCTTTTTTGATGTGATAGAAACATAATTTTGTGCTCATGCATTTTTTTTTTTTTTTTTCCCCTTTTTTGTAATGTCACATGGTAAA
The DNA here is from genome assembly GCA_013358835.2 of Ixodes persulcatus. Taxonomy (NCBI): domain Eukaryota; kingdom Metazoa; phylum Arthropoda; class Arachnida; order Ixodida; family Ixodidae; genus Ixodes; species Ixodes persulcatus. The sequence goes on along the minus strand of JABSTQ010007949.1, from coordinate 33,766 downwards.
AGTTGAAAGGGAGCATCCGTTCGTTTCGTAATGACTGAGTTGGAGACGATGCAGGCGCGAAATGAAGTCTACGCCCTTGTACTTCTGTCGCTGAAATTCTATCCTTGTCTCGTAGCTCTTCAAACAGTAAAAAGTGTAGCGACTTTTTGGGTGACCTTTCCAAAGCTCGCAGTTATGAACTACTCGAGTGTCATGCCTTTGTGGAGTGGAACGAACAAGTATGCGGCGCCCGTGTTTTGCAGATGAACGGTGGATGGAGATTGGTCCGCGGGACTTGGATCGCCTGCTGGAGAGCTACGCCAGTCGCGGAGGCGGTGGCGACGACAAAGAGGCGTTCGACCACGACAGGTTTGTGGGAAGTTTCGCGTCGTTTGCGACTCGAAATCTGCCGTCTCCCTTCGAGTCGTTTGCCGCAGGCGCAACAGCGAGCTTTGCAATCTGCAGCTTCGGTTCTCCAGAATTGAGCGAGACATTTTTGCTTCGCTACTTGACATCGACATTAAAAAATTTGTGGGGCCTGACGAAATTCCAGACGCATTTTTAAAGCGTTAAGCAGAATGGGTTTCGAAGTATCTTTTTGTTATTGATTGCCCAAGTTTAGAAAAGCACGAACCATCTTCAGGCTGTCTGGCAGCAAGGGTCGTACCACTGCAAAAATCTGGAGATGAGCACTCCGTAGACAATTATAGGCCACTATCGCTTACGTGTACATGCTGCAAGTTGCTCGAGCATATTGTATAGAAAGAGCTGTATAGTTTTCTTGAACGCTACAACGTTCAAGCCAAGACCTTGCAGCTCGAATTATTACATCAACGTATTCCTGCAACATCAGTGTAACAGAACTTAAACAAACCCTAGAACTTCCATTACTATACAGGGGTTGCACGTGACGTCATTCAAAGAGCGCTCCGATGACCACCAGAGAAGAGGGGAAGAGGGAGCTCCCCTCTTATCGGGATCCTCTTTTGTGCCTCCCGGATTTGCACAGACGTCGCTATTCTCCTCCCAGAAGATTAACCCGTCAGTCAAAATTCTTAGAAAAGCAGCTTCCCTCTCCTCCTCTTACATGGTGGTCAAAAGTATGCCATGTGACACAAGTCCATATGACGCCCTTCTTTTACCTCCAGATAGGATATCATCTGGCCTCAATCACAGTCGCTACATCGAACGTATAACAGGCAAAACACTAGCCTTTACAGTAAACTTTCGTTAATTCGACCTCGACGGGACATCGAAATTTGGTCGAATTATCCGAATGATCGAATTGAAAAAAGGACAGAAAAACGGTTACAATTAAACCTCCTTTTATTGTCCAAAGTACTCACGGATGGTCTGCTGCCGTCTGCGCTTAAAGGCCCGTTCACACTCTTGCGACTTCTTAAAACTGGGTTCCTTAAAACTTCTTACAACGAGAGGACACACTGGCGCCATCTATTGGGTGGCAGTGTAAACTTGGCGGTTCGCCATATTTCCCATTCCTCTCGCGCGTTATTCTTTCTTTTTTGGATCGAAAAACTTTTGTCAACGTTATAAACGAGCCTTTCTTATAGGTATTACGCACATTTGACCTCGGAAATACCGCAAAACCATCGCTCTTGTGAGATGCAGTTCCAGGATCACCGCATAGATGGCACCAGTGTGCCAGTGTGTTCCCTCGTCCTAAGAAATTTTAAGAGGTTTTAACGAGTCCCGGTCTCTCTCGGTCGTACTCGGTTGCAAGAGTGTGAACGGGCCTTAAAACGCGTCTCCAAAAGCATGCTCCGGAGAGCAGCAGCGTAACTAAACACACGTCCCCAAAAAAATCTCGCACTAAAAAAAAAAAAAAAACCGAAAAAGTATGTTTTACGACAGAGAAAATAACAAAAAGAAAAAAGGAAAAGAACCCGTGCTTTCCAATGCACGAGATGGATTGCACCCGATGCTACAGACAAGCACTTTGAGAACTGCACGCTGAGAAAGCGTTACGAGCCAACTTTGGCACCGGGCAACCAGACCGTCGGCGACAACAAAAATAAAAAGGAAAAGAGCACGCGTGCTTTTTGGCGCGCAAGATGAACCGCACACGATGCTGCAGAAAAGCGCGTGCTATCAGCGCATGCTGTCTCCGCTCCCGACCACGTGCTATGTTCTCCGCACTACTCCACGCCAGATTGGTTGCGCTGGCTTGTGTTATTCGCTACAGTCCATCTCAATGGCGTAGAGGGGCAGGCGCATATTTGCGCACGTTCGGCTTTGCAGCAAAGGGCCGTGAACACAGCGGCGGGCAGAGCCATCCTCCACCGGGTCGGAACGGTAACGGAGTTCCGCATCCTCGATGGGCAACGATCGCTCCCACCCGAGGTCAGAAGCAGGATCGAAGTGAGCCCCATCCCGAAACACATGAGTCATGAACTACATGAAGGCCGGCGCAAAGCTCGCGTCGACAGACAGCGCCGACAATTCAAGGGCAACCCGAACGTAACGTATGTGGACGTGGCGGCGTACCCCGAAGCGGGCCTTTTCGCGGTAGCCGCTGTGAACGGGGGAGACAACTCCTTGACCCTAGCGGCCTCCGTCAGGGCAGAGACCCCAGCTGCGGCTGAAACCATAGCCGCAACACTAGTAATCAAGCAACAAGACAGGGTAGGCAGGGAAGTTCATGTCGTTACCGACTCGCAACAGGCCTGCCGCAACTTTACTAACGGACGAACACCGCTGCTGGCGGCTCGGATCCTGGGCCCAAGGCTGGAAGAATACCATCAAATCACGTGGACGCCGGGCCACGCGGGACTGGAGGGGAATGAAAGAGCGAACGCCTTAGCTCGAGCACTAACCAACCGAGCGGGGCAAAACCAATCGTCCCATCAATCCCCACCCTTTACCTTCGTGCCCCTGCCATCTAATTACGGCGAACGCCTCGAGATCCAATGGCTCACGCAGGATTTATCCTCCCCCTCACAAAAAACTCAGCACGGAAGACGCAGTAGCTCTCAGACTTATCCAAACGAACACATTCCCAAACCTACACAGATACAGCAAAATGTACCCATTAACACATCGCGGCATCTGCCCCTGGTGCGGCGACACACGCCCCACTCTTTTCCACATCTCGTGGGGGTGCGGGGGCAAACCTCAACACTTAAAGACGCCTAGCGCGTCATTTGAGCGGTGGGAGGTACAGCTGACCGGCGATACCCTGGCGGGCCAAGAAGCGCTCGTCCAGCAAGTACGTCGAGCAGCCATGGCCAGTGGAGTCTTGGAATGAGGACACCACCCACTCGACCTCAAGAGCAATGACCCCGATGGTTTAAATAAATGTTTTCTCTCTCTCTCTCTCTCTCTCTGCCGTGGTGTCGTGCAATGTGAGCCCGCGCGCATTCGCTCCGGACAAATTATCCGATGCGGAGTCTTCCCGAGTTCGAACTATCAAACTTTTCCTCCCATAGAAATGTATGGGCGCTCGCCGGGACTTTTGAACACGATCGAATTAAACGAAAAGTCGAATTAACCGAGGTCGAACTAACGAAGGTTTACTGTATTACCTCATTTTTTTCCACAGGCCATCTGGAACTCCCTCCCCGAGGAAATAATACTTACTTCAGAAGCACCTATTTTCGGGCAGTCAGTCACCTTACAGCTCTGCTAACCACCACTGTCCTACCAGATTGTAAAATTCATTTTTTTACACGCGTGTCCGAACCAAACTGTTTAAAAAAAACTTTTTCTTTCTTTTCAGTGGCCTTTTAAAGAGCAACTCCGCTTCATTTTTGTTTTTGAAAAAAACAATGCAGTCCTCTTCAGTATCACCTAGGAAGACGACACGTCGAATATTGCGACCTAGTTCTGTCTAAATGTTTTTTAAACGGTCCGGCAAACTTCGCAACTCGCCAAGCTGCCAAATTCGGCTGACTCTAGCGGGCGAATTGAGGCGTAACCAACAATGGAGTCAAGGCTACGTCATTGGCGTAGCCAGCATCAACGTTACTAGATTACCTCAGTTGTGGAACTCCCGCGGAGGGGGGTACCCCCCCTCACTCACCTCAATCCGCCTAGAGTCATTCGAAGCGCCATCTATATGTTCGTTTCATAACTGTGCATTCTAAAGCACACAGTTGAAGCGCCAAATGGCGATCACAACGCCGCCATTTCTCCCGCAGCGGTCACTCTAGGAACTGCAGGTGACACCTATTTTTGGCTTCAATCGGGTTACAGTGGTGCCACCCCCGTATCCCCAGCGGACGCGCCGCAAAATACCCCAACAGTTAAAATGCGCGTAGGTCGGGACGCGCTACCTGAAATCCCCGCTGAGGCGTGGTTGTATAAAAGCAATATTAATTGTGCTGCAAAACCTTGAAAACTAAAAATTTTAGAAAACATCACCCGCCCCCATTTTGTACTAATCTCCAATAAAAGTTACTACAAAAAGAGTTTTTTTCGTTGGTTTTTACGTTTCTAGTGACGTTGAAACGAACGTATCCCGATTCAGTTACCAAAGCAGCCGTCCGGCGGCGCGTCGAGCGAATCTGGGCCAGTCAACGTGAGTGAGGGGGGTACTGTTCGTGCATGCAGCGTCTATGAACAGTTCCGTAACTGAGTTAATCTAATAACGTTGGCCAGCATTGAACTAAACGTCATCACCATTGCCCCTTTTTGCTTGTAGTATTAACTTCTCCGGGCAAGCGTAACAGGTGACGTCGGCAGCGTTTCTTTTTGGCGCTCAGCAGTGTCCACGTGATTGGCGTAACGCGCCTGCGCAGCGCTCTTCTTGGAAGCCGTCCGGCCATTCCACCATGGTCCCGCCATTACCGCCGTCTCCTGCATCACAATCGCCGTCGTCGTCTCACCATTTGTGATTATTCTCTCTCTTGATTTTCGTTCACAGTATAGACAGTGTGCACAGGCTTATGCCGCAGTTGTGCATACGTCGTCGAACGTCGTACACACCAAAACGTGAAGAGTGCGGTGCAGACGACACTGGCGCCTGGCACACGCCTGCCCCAATCCCGCCCGTCATTGCTTGTAAGACCACGTGACATCTCGTACCACGTCAAAGCCATGTTCTTGGCGGCCCGAGGCCGATGTTGCCGGACAAAGCTGAAGTTTTGGTATTGGTTTCTGCTCGTGTTTAAAATTAGATTGAACAATATACAGGGTGTTTCAGAAAACACAGGCCAAATCGCTCCTGCAAAAACTAAGCACCGTACAGAAAAAAGGTGGATGCCGTGTTGGTGTCTGCCCAAAAGGTTATTTAGAAAAAATAATGTTTGCAAAAATTGTATTTGTTTTGTTTTTTAGAAAGAAACTTTTATTTGTTCATTTTAAGGCTATAGTTCCAATTACAAATTTACTGGGCATCATCAATAACCCCTATAGCAACCCTTTTATGACAAGCATAAAGCAAGCTGAGCATTTTACCCTTTTTTGAAAAACACTTCGATTCTGACGCATACTCTGGTTTCGAATTCTGATCTAAGCGCATCTTGGCGGCAGCTGTCCTGCCCTCTGACGGCCGAAGCGCGGAATTAACGCCAGACAATTCGCCAGTCTAACCCACCCACCCGCTTGCCTCCCTTCCTTCTCTCGTAAAAAACAAAGAAGTCTAGTGCGCAGACGTGGCCAGGCGATAAGGAAAGCCTCGCTGTTTGAAAGAGCATTACACTGCAAGATTGAGCTTTGACTTTTGGGCTGGCCTTGGTTCCGCGCTTCAGCCGTCGGAGGGCAGGACAGCTGCCGCCAAGATGCGCTTGGATAAGAATCCGAAACCAGAGTATGCGTCAGAATCGAAGTGTTTTTCGAAACATGGTAAAATGCTCGGCATGATTTATGCTTGTCTAAAAAGGGTTGATATAGGGGTTATTGATGATGACCAATAAGTTTGTAATTAAAACTATGGCCTTCAAATGAACAAATAAAAGGTTACTTTCTAAGAAACTTTAAAAAAACTATTTTTTTCTAAATGGGCTCCTGGGCAGGCACCAAAACGGCGTCAACCTTTTTTCTGTGCGATGCTTAGTTTTCGCAGGAGCGATTTGGCCTGCGTTTTCTGAAACACCCTGTATATCCAATTTTTCACGAAGCAAATGACGTCACGTCTTTTACCAGTGCTTTTTAATGCGAAATCACTCATTATCCCAAAAATCTTTAGAATTGAGTGGAGTTGCCCTTTGAGTGGAAATAAATTAGATGAAAAAGCCTTTGAAAAGTACTTGGGCCAACTGTATATTGTAAGTTAACTATCCCTGTCATAATGATTTATTATTTATGTGTATTGGCAACTGTTTTGTAGAGGAGGTTTTACACTTGCAATTTAAGTTTCGTATGTCATCCTTATATAACGCGTGTCTTTTTTTTATGCATATTTACTGGGCTTGTTTTGTTTTACACTCATGTGCTTTCACTGCAGTTCGTCTTTTTTTTAATATGCGGCTTGTTAGGAACTCTCGTTTTTTTTATTTTCATGCATACCTTTACACTCCTGTAACAGCCCCAAAAGGCTCGGAGAACAATAAATAAATAAATAAAAAATAAAATAAAAAATCTACGCTTCATGGCTGAACTTAAATCAGAATAACTCGCGGGTGCTCGTTTTTACCTCGAAGAGTCGCGTTCCTTTCTGCTTTCCTATTTGCGTACAGGTTTGTTTTGGCAGAGAAAGCGCAGTTTGTAGGTGTGGCATATGCAAAACACAATGTTGTTCTCGAAGCATGACACTGTTTGCAGAATACGACGTCTTCCGCAAGACAGAATGTTGTTTGCGAAGCATGATCTCATGTGCAAAACATGATGTTGCCTACTATAAAATGTAGCGGGAAACACAATGCTACGCTTTCATTTTAATGAAAAGATTCGGAGGAGATGCCATTATGTGAGCTTTCTTTTGGAGGTGACTTAAGAGCAGGTTGTGTCCGAGACGGTCGTAATCGGTCGCAGACGTGCGAACCAGCCTTTAAAGCTTGGAATCTCTCGCCACAAGAGAACCGACTGGTGCCATCTATCGAGTAGCCGTGGAACAGTTCCGTTCCATTTCCTTTTTTGTTTTTAAGCATCATTCTTTTTTTTACTCGAAAAACTGTTGACAACGTTATAAACCACCATTTATCGTAGGCGGTGCATATATTTGATCTCGCAAATTTGCAAAACCTCGGCTCTAGTGAAATTCAGTTTGACGGTCACCTCGCAGGAGCTTGCCAGTCTGTCCTCTCCCGAGAGATTGCGAGAACTCCGTCCAAAGCAAGTGCGTGAAGGGGCCTTTATTCACTCGCACGATTGGAAGAGGGGCGTAGGACGACATCTTCCGCATACTCCACTCCAGGAACAGCGTGGGCGAAGAAGCTCTAGGGACCAGGATAGCGGACGGCGTCAAGAACTTTGTCCGTCACGTGTCGGACTACGAGGGGGCGGAGCTTCCGTCGGGAACGGCGAGGCGGGGCGAGTCCGGGGCGGCAGCCAACGGAGCCAGGGTGGATTTGGATGCGGACGGATTTGCGGATGCAGTCAGCGCCATCTTGGGTGAGATTTTTTTTTTTTTTTTCTCTTCGGCGTGAAAAGCTTTATTTGCGTGTCCATCCGCGTTGCGCTTGTTTTTAGCTTTCAACGGAGGCACGGTTTTTGCTTCCACATTTTCACGAAGCAAATGCAGCACCTATAGTCATTGATGGAGTGGGAACGACAGGGTGCGTCTTTAGGGCGCCTCCAGAACACGATGCGTGCCTTTTTCTGCGCCGTTGAGGCACGCTCAAGGTGCACAAGACATTAAAGCTTTTTCAGGGTGGCAAGCTCCTTTTTTTCGTTCTCACCGGGGACTGTAGTTGCGCATTTGCGGTGCATTTTAGATGTCCACCATTCAAACCAGCTTTTCCCAATTTACTTGAAGCGGGTTGGATCTATCTGGTTATCGTCTCGGGGAGGGAAAGCGTCGTAACGCATCTTTGATGACTCAGTCTTAAATATTTCTTTGCCCACTCTGTTCCGCCTCCAGACTTCAGGCTCCCTCCGTCGGACGACGACTCGAGCTCCTCCATGAGCAGCTACGGAGACGAAATGGACTTCCACGGCAAGTTCCGCCCGCTGTACCGTCTGCTCGTTCCGCCTTTGAGTGCTGCGCGTGCGATTTGGCTTTGTTCAAGTCAGACCAGACTACAACTCGCAGTACTCTATCAAATGTGTGGGCGTGGGCTCGGTCGTCTTACAAAAAACGCTTCGTACGTCGGCTTACGGTAAACTCTTCGTAACTAGCCGGGAGATCATGTTTTTTACAGATTGGAGACAAAGTGCCAACTGAAGTTTCGTGCGCAAATACGGTAGAACCTTTTTGATAGGGTTCTCGGGAGACCGGGGAAATCAAACGTACGATCCTGGAAAATGTAAGAAACGAGAGCTCCATTTGGGGGGTGCTAGAGACGAGACAGAGAGCAGCAGTCGCAAGATAATTTGTTTTACACAAACATTCGTAGGTGTGAACTACAAATGGCTCAGAAAAAGTTTGTAAACATTCGTAAATGTAAACTGAAGTAAACGTACCATAGAAGTTTGTAGGTGCGATTTCAAATACACCCAAAAGAAGTTTGTAAACAATTGCCCTCTTGAACTCGAATACGTTCAGAAGTTTCCACCCAGCGCTTTGGAGATAGGTTTTGACAGGATGCATTATACCGAGACCATAAATATATTGTCGCGCAACCAAGATTTCGGTTTGCACGTCGAATAAGTCACGCGTCAGGGCACGATCCTTCTTCCGTTCGGTCGGTTTCTGAGTGCTCCTTCCAATGGCAGGGAGGAGGGCGGACTCGGATGACCAATTGGAAGACGGCAACGACGAGGAAGCGCCTCGACCCGACGACCTTTCCGCGCTGGACATGCGTAGCTACATGGACCTGATGGATCGGGAACTGGCCGGCACCGACGTGGGGCTCAGCTTTGAGCGGGAGCCCCCAGCCAGACCCCCGAGGCGTCGCCCCGCACAGGCAAGTGACGGCTCGGTTCGCTGCCACGGCTCTCGTCCGGTTACGGTGTCTGGAAAGTGTCTCCGAACGGTGCGTTGCTCCCACGCATCGAAACTGGTCCCCAAGTGGCAGCGAGTGAAGCCGGAGCATCATACCGTCAGAGTGTTGTGCACAGGTCGGAGATCCAATTGGTTTGTTTACCGGAGACACGTTCCAGGCTCCGCAGTCCGGTACTGAAGTCGCCTAGAGCCACCGTACGTGGCAGCTTGGGTCGCCAGTGTAGCGCTACGCTTTTCCCCGTGCCACCTTTCGTCACGATCGGTCTAGCGTGGTACCGTGGCAACCGGCCAAGTAGGCTCAGTTTCCATGGTAACCAATGGAGCCGAAATATTTCGGAGTGCCACCCCGGCTCCATGGTAACCAATGGAGCCGGGATATTTCGGAGTGCCACCCGCACGCCCGTCGTCCACTTCTTTCTCTTCTCAAGTTGCCGGCGCCCGTCCCCGCGTGCATCGAACATACGGCGAGCGAGGCGCCCGCTACTCGAGACGTGCTTGCGCCGGCGTGCCAACCGCACTTTTATGCGGCTTTTACTCGGTTTTACCGATCTTTACCGCGTTTCGACGAACGGGAGGAGAGCTGAAATGAGCCGTATTAACGAAGAGGCCGCCGGGCACTACTAGACGCTCGGTTACCGTGGCAACCTTCGGGCCCGAGACGAAAATCCCCATCGGCACTTTTGAGGTTGCGCACCTACTAGGGGTGCGCGACCTCAAAAGTGACGCGTAGTACCACGTGCCCCACTGCTAATTGAACCCGCGACGCCTCGATTGCGAGCTCTACATTCCACCACCGCGCCAATCTGTGAGTAGACGCACAACTGGCCGGCTTTACGAACGCGATGCCACTTTGGCGTTACGGCGTTCGTGTTCGTGTTCGCCTTGGTATGGTTTATGGGAAGAATTGAGAAACCCGTAAACGAAGAAAAAACAAGAAACCATAAACGAAGAAAAAAACCGCAATGCCCACCGCAAACTCCGAAGAATGTCACGGAAACTCAAACGGCGTATACCGATGTCGTCCGTAGGGTCGAGATAAATCGAGCATTTTTTAATCTTCTAATCGCGTACTTCTTTCGAGTTCCCCTTTTCTCGTCTCTCTCCTCAAATGTGAGAGTTTTAACCGTCCACTCGCCGGCACAGTTTCTGTCCTCCGCTTTTAATGCCGAATGTTTTTTACGAGTCTTTTCGTACGAGAAAATCGTCTCGAACGAGCGTCGTGAAAGGGCAGCGTTACACATCATTTATATGTAAAGTTTTTAGGGCCGGGTCGGCACACTCGGAGGCTATAACCATTGAGCTGCTTATCGCAGCTGATCTCTAATTGGGCTCCCGTCAAGAGATGCCGGAGAAAGCGGCGCGATGTCAACCACCTGACCGCTCACCTCATTGACGTCGCGCATCGTGCGAGAGCCTTATAAGGTAGCACCCGTGCAGCACGTTCGTTCGCCGGGTCTCGCCCGGGCTAACATCCGCGGTGCACGACGAAAGAACCAGCACAAACCGCACTCGGAGTGTGTTTCCTGCTAGAGTCCCGCATGCTTGTGCGAAATGTGCTCCGCACGGGACACATTTTGTGCTCCCTGATCCTTGTCAACGTGATTGAGCGAACAAGCTTTTTCTCTTTTCCGCCTTTACGAATCTGCATGCCTCTCCGGTGTTTGAGTTGTAGCGAGGACGCCGGCTCCGACTTATTCCCGACTCGGTTGCCGCGAACGTTCAAACAGGCCAAGAAGAAAGCTCCCGTGGCCGTGCCGGAGAGTGCCGGGGAAGAGGCGGACGACGAAGAGGTGGACGACGACGACTACCGTCCGGTGGACGTGGACCTCACCGCCCTCAAGAACATCCTGGAGTCGTACGGCGGCCAGGAAGGGCTGCCCGGGCCGGCAGGAAACCTTCTGTCTGCCATGGGCATACGGGTGCCTCGAGACGCGGACCCCTAGGCACCACCCCATCCGGACGTCCCCAAATGTCGGCGGACGACCGTGCGTGTTCAGAGTGTGTGTTTGTAGGGGGCTGGAGCACGGTCTGAGATATATATACGGGTGTTAACTCTGTACGCGTTGCAGCTACCGGATAAAGTCCTCTCTTCACCAGATGACTCTCCGATGATTGGCTGGAGGTAGCCCGTCGCGGGACCAACTTTTCACGCTTCTCTGTATCAGACACGCTCGTTTTTAAAGTAGCTTTCTAGGTGTGCCGTGGCATGTAGAACTTGGCACTTGCACTATGCATGTGGCTTAGACACAGCTTCGTCATTGCTGACAGTTTTGTGCCTCAGCGGCAGCAAGAACAATTTTATGATGAGATTGAAGGAAAGAGATCTCTGGCACGACGCTCGAGGCAGCGTCCTTCGAGGTCGGAGCAGACGCACCAGGGCGGCGAGTACATGCGCAAATATGCCACATCAAAAATACACTTTTTTTTTTCTTCTGGTTGCGTCGTTCGGTTGGCAGAGACGCCGTCAGAGTGGGCTACTGGGCCACGTGCCAATAAGACTTTATCCGGTCAATCATGTCGCAGCGTTCACCGTGCTGCACATCCACTATATGTGCCTCGCACCATGGGCCGCTGTTCGGATCGAAAGCTCTCCGGTCTCCCTGACATTTGCAGAAGGTTTGAGCCCCCCAGGTGCACTTAGCAGACGCAGAACTCGGGTTACCTTCCAGCATTTCTTGTGCGCTTTGTTTCGTTTTGATTTTCTAGAGTAAGATGCACTTTCCGTCCAGTTTCAGCTCCGTCTAGAATCGGTCCGCTAGCGAAGCGACGAGGGCGGCGGGAGTTCCGGTTGCCCCCGCCTCTAGCGCGAGCTTCTTGCCTTCAATGACGCTTTGGCGTCTCGTCGGCCTCCAGCATGCGGACGCAGCCAAAGCGCAGTCAGAGGCAACGAGCACCTGCCGAAGGCCCAGCGTCGGAACCCTGTCGTCCTCACGTTGTCGCTGGCTTTAGGGGTGACTGTTTGTAGACGTCCATGATCCTGCTTTCCCCCCATATCCTTTCCTGACTCTTGCATGTGAAGCAGTCTTCACGAGTTCCCTCTTTGTATAATCTGTTCCCCAACTTCATTAGCCACGGGGCTGACGATGTCGGTTTGGTCAGTAGTGCTTTGTACTGCAAGATGGGCATTCTCCCAAAATGCCTCCTGCCTTCTTCGATTACCCGTGATGTGTGCAGAGCTAAACGAGGTTGCCCCCGGCGTTTGCTTCGGGCGTCTTTCCACGGGTCACTGTACGAGGTGGGAGAATGGCCGAGTCAGGACAGAATTTTACTAGTTTGCGGATTTGATGCCGTGTGTTCCTGGCATTCACGCGTCGTAATGCTCTTTGTTTCAACATTCGGGTTCCTACGCTACATTGAACCCAACCACCTTTTCATCTGCAAGATTTTTCGCGCGCATTTAATTGTAAGCTCTAAGTCATTCACTTTCTGAAGGTTCATTGAATCTTTTGGTGTGTTGTTTTTGTAGACTTCTACAGCATGCGCCCGAAGATGCGTTGGCTCCCTGAAACGACCGCATATATTGGTTTGTTAATTTATTCATTTGCTACGAAGGTTCAGGGTGTTTCTCGGCACTATTTGGGTGTACAAACATTTGTATAAATGAACCTATGAACTGATTGCAATTAAACTTTTCACAAAGGTGTCTGTAGCTGGTGCACTTATCAGACTCACGTTTCATGAGTGTAAAGTCCTGTTTCTGTCCCCGTCCTTGATGTTTTATCCTTTCAGGTATTTGTATCTATTCACCAACACGCTCGTTTTTAATTTTCTTTGAGATGAACACCCGGAAGAAGATTCAGCAGATCTGAGCGTGTCTGGTGCCATCTTTGAGTAGCGGTGCAGCCAGATAGTTTTTATTGTTTTCCTCCTGCGCATTAAACAAAAATGTTTTTTTGGCTGAAACATATTTTCTGAGACCCATTATAAAATTTGAGTAGGATAAATACACCAGCTAAAGGCACCGTTGTGAAAAGTTTCACTGCACTCCTTTCATCGATTTATCTATACAGAAATGTTTTTACACCCAAATAGCGCTCAAAGACACTTCATAGTTTATTTATTGTTTCCAAATTTCGAAGGAAACTTATCCAATAAAGAGTCCGGAAATAAGAATTTCCGGACTCTTTATTGGATAAGTTTATTTCCCAACCTGCACCATCTGTCTGCGATCGTCACGATTGGCGCAACAGCTGACAGGGGGCGGCAGTGATCCACGAAAGGCTAGTAACTTGGACAACTATCTTTTTTTTTTTATTATTGATTTTCTGTTTATTTAATGCATTTTATTAGTAAGAGTGACACGATCAATCACACGCTGACAACCAACACCAAAGAAGCATGCGCCATTATTGACTTATCGATCTGCCATCTTCAGTGAATTGGAGCCTTTGCGAGGAAAAGGTTGCGACCACTGATCTCTATTGTAGTAGGCTGGATCGTGGATAGGGAGCCATTGCTTGACACCAGGCAATACACGCAAGTCTATGGGAGAAATGCACAAAAGTAGGAATATTAAAGCATGTACGCTGTGCTCGGAGGCGAGTATCTTATGGTGTGCTGTGATTCTTATGTTGGGTGTCTGGAGATCGAATCGGTATTTGTCAAACGTTCAAATGCCCGATGAAAAATATCAAACGTGCCGGAGCATCTACGGCTGAGCTGGCAAACTTGCTCTCGTAGTGAAGTAAACAAGGGAACTTGCCGTCAATAAGATCGTCCTCGAGGAAGCCCAGAAGTTGATGAATGTCGAAAAAGTTCAATGTTGACAGCGGCTTTCCGGGGGTGAGCGAATTCACGAAGCAAAGTCCTTGAGCTTGTCGTCTGCTAAGCCAAACTTGTTGAAACCGCCACCGACTCCGTGGTAACTCTAGGCAACTCTCGTCTCATTGAGCTGCACTACATTTCTCGCCCAGCGGAGTCGCGCTCGACCACAAAACATTTATTTATAAGAACTGCGATGGCTGTCAGTTTTAATGTTTGTACTCGAGCTATTTGACGGGCTTATCAAAAAGCATCCAAAAAGGTTTGGTGCCACCAACACTATAGAAACGGGTGAAACGTCACTTTTTCTCGTTCTTCCCATAGAGTCCCATGCATTGGCTAGTGTCAATCAATGGCCGCCGGTGGCGACACTCGGCCCCAGCTGCCGAGGCCGCGATCCAGCCCACTACAATAGAGATCAGTGGTTGTGACTTGTGAAAGGACTGCTGCCGCCACCTATCGGCCATTGCATCAACTAAGCGCAAGTCGTAATGTCTGCAAGTGTGTTTTTGTTCTCGATGTGCCGCCTGCGGGCACCTTTTTATGGTAAATTGTAGGGCGATATCTCAAGAAATCAAAGTGTGCAGTCCCGTCAAAAGGCCATTGTGTTGACGCCATGGTTTGAAAATGCTGCCAAATGTCCTTCAGGGTACACATGTTTTCAGTACTTGGTCTTTTGATGGAAGTCATAAAATTCAGCCTAGAGAATCATTAAACTTGCACTCATTGTAATCGTGGACCGATTAGAATGTGGAAGTCCGTTACTTGCCAAAACAACCATGTGCCTATCTAACCGCTAAGCATATTTTATCCTTTGTCATATTGAGAAGAAACCAATCGATGGCTGTCTACAGCCTAGGACACCGCCATTGAGTTTCAGGCGGGGCTGGATATGGCTAAGCCCTTTGAATCGGGGGCAACTTGCACCATCCAGCCCGTGGGTAGGTTCTGCTAAGGCTATGGGCAGAGCGACGACACCTTTCTGCAGCAGATGCAACATTGCTTTCGCCAGAAATACTGCATTGTTTGGTAATCTTTAGTTTATAACCCACTGGCTTGCCTTTGGCGAGTTTGTCCCGTGTTTCCGCCCGACTGAGAAAAGTGTCATTCTAGTTGCGGGTAGCAAAGTCCCGACGGGCATGACAAACCCTTACGACTCTACACCCCATTCCGTGTTCTGCTCGTCATGAAACGACGTTGGAGGCATTACAGTGTTGTCCGCTTGTGCTGCAAAACAGCCAACACCGTACACTCGGGAAGCAGGAGAACCTGCTTACTGCCATTTGCTCATTTTAAGGCTGCTGATTGAGATTTGAGAAGTCATTGTATATTATAAAGTCTCCTCATCCACTGGCATGACTCGTCCTCCTTCAAGATAGATCTTGTTCCCATCAGGTGCAGACATCAGTCGACGAGATGTCCCTGGTGCAACTCCACAATCCAGGAGAGGAGAATGCAACATTCATCACGTTCATAGGAATGCCACTTTCGGCAGTCCTCTGTATGTAGTTCTTTGCCTTTGCCTAAACACTCGCCAATTTTTAAAATTTGATAACCTAGTCATGAAATGCACTTCAAGGCTTGAAAACAGAGTCCCGCCGGGATTGATGCGTGCAGACTATTTTGAAATGGAATGATTTATTTGCATGAAATTATGTACACTGTAAAAAGCACCGTTTAGCTACACTTAAATGGAAGACTAGCGGAATGTTTTGATTACTCTTTCTGCAGCAGTGGCGTCCTCTGGAACGCGTGCCGTGACAAAAACGGACATTGAAGCTGGCAAAAACAAGATAATGTTTGAGTATACTTAGCATGCGTGTCACAACCAAAAACATGATACCACGAGTTAAAATAAACCATTGCGGCAATGTCAAAGCATCACAAAAGTCACTTCTGCTAACAAAGGATGGCACAAAAACATTAAAAAAAAAAGGTAAAACAACCGGAAACCTGCTGGCAGTTAAAAAGGATGCTCGTGCAAAACTAATATCTTAAAATCTTAAAAACGTTGATAAAATGGAAGAAACAAAGGCCGTGATGAACTGTACTGGAGATGGCATTGCACTGTGTGGGATCTCTTGGCTCCTGATTTACAATGGTCAAAATTCACCTTGCAGGTTGCATGCAAAGGGGTCAGCATAACGCTGAACTGTCGAGGCTGGTTCACGCACTTGCAACTGCTTACCACAGGAGAGGCTTATTTTAAGCCTCTCGGGTTGTAAGCAGTCGCAAGTGTCTGAACCAACCTTTACGTCCACCGGTTGAAACACCCAAGGTCCAGGGTTAGTAATGAAGATGCCTGCTGACGGTCCAAGACTTCAGAGGTCCAGCGGGCCCAGACGCCGCTCGCCCTCACTGAGGAATATCTGGAAGGCCTTGAAGACGAGAAAGGCCCCGAGCTTCTTGCGCGCCTTCTCCGACCAGGACCCAACGACGCCGTAGCAGTCGCCTTTCTTGGCGTTGGTCAGCCGGCGCTTGGTCAGCGCCTCGATGATGCAGGCCTCCCGCGTGTAGGCCTCGGCAGGGAGGACGTTCTGGAAGACGTGCAGCGAGACCACGCCGCAGCCGGCCTCCCAGATTTGCAGGATCTTGCGCGTCTTGTCGCCGGCAGTCTGCCACGCCTTGGCCGTCCCGTTCCAGACCACCAGCGCGTCGTGGAGGTGGCTGAAGGGCCGCGACCGCTTGCCCTTGCCCACGTAGAAGACTCCCCTCACGAAGTCTGACACCTGCTCCGCTAGGGGGAGCCCCCTCGCGCGTACGGGCAGGTTCCGCGTCACCCGGGAGTCCAGGAGGAGGTAGTTGAAGGAGGTCTTGGAGTTGCCTTCCCGCCAGTGCCCCTCTGGCCGCGGCGTCTCGAAATCCAGGACCATCTCCCGCTCGAGCGCCTCGTAGGCGTCCAGCGCCTTAGCGACGTTCGCGACCAAGAAGTGGACGTCGGGGGGCAGGACGTCTCTGGAGGTCTTTAAGGACCGTTCGGAAGTCACCCTCGCGAGACGCCGGAGGTAGACCTGCCTCGTCGCGTCCGTGACCGGGCCGGGGTCGTCGCCGAGCTGCTTCAGCCTCTCGAAGACTTGGTCGTTGGCGAGCTTCTGCATGTCCACGGGCACGATCGGTCCGTCCGGCGAAGACCGACCGGACGTCAAGACCTCCGCATCGCTGGACGGGTGGTGAGTCTCCTTGAGGGCCAGTCCGTTGTCCGGATCCTCGTGAACGACCTCGCAGAAATCCGAGTTGGGGTCGCTGGCGAACGTCGAGTCCGGCTGCACGAAGAAGGGCTCGCAGAGTCGGATGCGCGCCTCGCGTCCCATCTCTATGTGGGCCAGCTTGTGGAGGTTCAGGCTGCGGTTGAAGTCCGTCACCGGGCCGCCGTCTTCGCGGTAGGCCAGCAGCCTCTCGCGCAGTTCCGAGTTGCTGAGTCGAAGCAGCTCGGGCGGCACGTTGGACGACGCCGACGACGTCGCGCTGTCGTAGCCGCCTCCCGCGGAGGAACTGTCCATGGAGTCGGCTTCGTCGTCCGTCGCTTGAACTCTGTGTCTGCGTCGTCTGCGGGGCGCTTCGGTGTACGCCGGTGACATGTACGGATGGGGGAAAACGTACGCGGTATTGAGCAGAGACTCCGTGTCGCTGCTGACGTCGCTGCAGTCCGGGCTCAACGTGACGGTCGGACTGTCTTCGAAATGGCCACCGTCATGGTCGACCCCAGCGGCGTCGCAGACGTCGGAGTCCGGACAGTTCGTAACAGGCGACGGTTCGAGGGAATCACTCCGCCTCTTCATACCCTTGGAGGACGGCGCTGCGTCGGAGGCCGGAGACAAGGCAGGCGTACTAACCGCGGACGACGACCGAGCCGAGCGGCCCTTGGCAGATTCTTCGGCGTCAGAGTCTGGGGGCGACACGGGCAGTCCGAAGAAAGGTCTCACCCTGAGCAGGCACTCGAGGTGTCCGCTGTCGAGCAGCAGGTCGAAGACGTCGTTGCCGTTGCCGTCGTGGAGCCTGGGGTCGCCGCCGGCTTCCAGCAACGTGAGCAGGGACGCCTGGTTGCCGCACGCGGCAGCGACGTGGAGCGCCGTCACGCCGTCCGCGGTGGCGGCATTGGGGTCCGCCCCGTGGTCGAGGAGGCCGCGGATGTATTCGGTCGGGCTCGGGTCCAGTCCCGCGGCCAGGTGCAGCAGCGTGGTGCCGTCGCTCGAGTCCTGGAGAACGTAGCCCGTCGCGCCGCCGAGGCGGGCCAGCTTGTCAAGGAGCACGCTGTCTCCGCGTTCCACGGCCCGGAAGAAGATGTCCGTGCGGAGTAAGCTGCACATGACGGCCGGTGAGTTGCTGGCACTCATCTCGGCGGTGTCGGAGCGTCACGGGGCCAACTGGGTCCCCGACGTTCGGCTGGTTCGACTACAACTTTGCACGAACACACAACTGAAACGACTGAAATTCGTAAATGGGCGGTTTGTGGAAAACGGAGAACGACGGTTGGTGATTGGTGGCGACGCAGCTTGGCAAAAGCGCCGTAGTGTGGCGCGTCAATCGAGCTCGTGCGCGCAGAGTTGCCGGACACGTTTCGGGTTTGTACGCTTTTTGCATTTTTCGTTGAGTGGACCGTTGAATGGGTTGAATGGTTCATTTATTGGGTTGAATGGCGGTACTGTTGCTGTTTTTTCGATACTTTCTTGTGCGGAGCTCTCGTCTAATATTGCTTGGAAGTAAATTAAAAAGTAAATTAGAGGTTATGTACTTCAGGTAAAGTAAACTACGCAGGTAAACTACGCACTGCTGAACGCTCATCCTTCGCTCAAAAATAGCGCTTGAGGGCCAAACCAGACGCCAAAGTTTCAGCCCGAACCGATGTCTTATTCAAAAGCATTCAAAAGTTATAATAAATGATTTTCTAAAAATTTCAATGCAAAAATGGCGGACTACAAAAAAACAAAAAACGAGATAGGCCCCATTTTCCCATTGAAATTTTCAGAAAATCACTCGTAACTTTTGAAGAGGATTTTGGTTCAGGCTGAACTTCGAGGGCCTGGGTAGGGCGAGGGGAAGGAAGGCTGGGAACATGGGCGTACCAACCGGGGGGGCAAGGGGGGCGCTTGCCTCCCCCCCCCCCCCCCCCCTTCCAGTTCTCAAAGTGTGTATGTGTGTGTGTGTGGGGGGGGGGGGGGGGCAGGGATGTGTTTTGCACCCCCTGAAACAGCCACCACTGGGCATGGCAAACACTGGCCGGCGGCGCCCAAGGGATACCAAGGGCACCGCTCCCCGGCCCTCGAGGGAGGGGGGGGGGGGGGGGGGGGGGGGGGGGGGGTCGTTGTCTGGTTTGCCTCAGTTGGTACGCCACTGGCTGGGAAGGAAGGGGCAGACGGAACGACAGGATATGGGGCAACCTCCTCCTCTCTCCAGCGCTCGTTCTGTTTGCTCCTCCGATTGCCGACTTTTAAAGGATTAGCATCGCCGAAGGTCGCGGCGAGCGATCGACACAAAGGACGGTTCGCCACGGGGCTACGGCGAGTGTAGCAGCGGAGGGGGACAGGATTTGTTCACTTCCGCGTATCCCCCAGAGACGCTGTCATTTTAGTTGCCGTAACCGCCACAGGCGGCTGGAGATCGGCAAATCATTCGTTTTTTGCTTTGCGATTACGCAGCAGAATAGCAGTTTTTCGGGGAAAGGCGGCGCGTTTTGGTCCCTTGGGCTTGCATAAACAATATAAAAAATGCAAACTGCCAATTCTTTCAACATTAAAATCGTTACACTGCCTCTTTAATGTGGAGGCGCTTGGCATAAATGAGATGATCAAGCGAGCCTGTACATTCCTTTCTGAAATAACCAGTCACAGTTACTTTTTATTCGTGGTCATTTCCAGTCACAAGCACGTAATTCCGATCAGTACTCAAGGTGTGCGAGCGCAGCGCCACCCGTTGCTTACAGTGCAGTTTTTACAAATCATTTAATGTTAGTTACATCACTGACATTGTTTTATATTATCACCATGTGTTCGTTTTATTATGTTCGCTTTGGTTTGATTGAACTGTGTATTTTAGTGAGGATAGTTTGTTATACTTGGCCTTGAAATTGACCAGGTGTTTCCCCGGGAAGTGAAATTAGGGGAGGTGTCTAAATGTTTAGGGGTTCACCCCTAAAAATTTAGCGGTGTTCACCCCCCCCCCCCCCTCCCCTCCCCCCCGCCCCCCTACCCTCCCTAGGGGGTGTGTAGGGAAATCACTGAAATTGCCATCCTTCACCCACAAATGTTTCAAAATATCTGTTCTCTAGATATCTGAGATCAAGTTCCGCATCCCACCAAATAAACGTGAATAAAGAAATATTGCCTATTATATTTATTAGAGTATTTTCTACCCCACAAAGGCTTTTCCGGAAAGCATATCAGTTGGAGATAGCCGCGTTCCCCTTTGCTCCATGCCGCGTGCAAAACCGACTGCGTGGGCAGGGGAGGGGGGGGGGGGGGGGGGAGGGAGGAGGTTTGGCATTTTGGGAGGGGGGGGGGTCGACCCCCAAATCCTCCCTCCCTTCCTACGCCACTGCTTACGATGCCTTTGTTTCGTTCATGTTGAACCCGTGTGTTATTCCAAACTATACGCACTGGTTCCGTTAAATCTAGCCACGGTAAGAAGAACACCTTTTTTTTTTTTTTGTCGTCACATGAAGCAGAAGGGTGGCAGTGTCGCGTTTTCCCAGTTCACCGATCTTTCTAGCTGTTGGGTGACAGCAATTTTCCTTCTATAGTATGGACATAGTTTAATCTATCCACGACCGCATCACCACCGGAATGCAATGACTTTGTGAACGTTTGTTTAGATTTTACTCTCACTACAGCTGGTTACTCAACCAACCAGAGTGACCCCGTTACCCGCAAACATATTGGATTTCGTCCTGTAGGCTGTCGAATCACCCTGACCTAGTTTCTCCCATATCATATCTTCCAGGGCTTAGTGATCATTGCATATTACATTTTGTATGTTAAAGCTGCAGTGCCGAAATCATCAAGTTACGTAAAACGAATTCGAGATTATGCTAAAGCCAACTTCGTCAAAATTAACAATGATCTAGCAACTTTTATTGATATATTTCAAAAACTATTTCAGACCGTTCAGTGGAAGAGAATTGGCAAATGTTTAAGAATAAAGTGGAATCACTTACTGGCCTGAATATTGTCCTTAGGACTTTACTCGAAAATTCCCAGTCTCCGTGGTTTAAGAGCCCTCGAACGTCTCTCAAATAAAAAGAAGCGTTTATTTCGAGCAGCCAAATTTACCACGTGAACGGCGGTGGTTTTTTACGCGCAGCGCACCCGATATGTCAATCAAGAACCCTGAAAAGTTCTGAAACATCATGAACAAAAAAACTGATTTTTCCGTTAGTCTAAAAAACGAAAGTGGTGATGCTATGCCCATTGAAGAGTGTGCGAATGCATTGAACCGAGTTTTTGTTGAATCTTTTTCTAGAGAGAGCAGCAAGGAGTGTCCTCTTTTAGATATTCCAGATTATTTGCCGACGGACCCCGTCTTGCTTGATTGTGCTCGTGTCGATCATGCCACAGAAACATTAAGATTGTCGTCTTCAGTGGGAGTAAACGGTGCTAAATCGAACTTTTTGAAAAATACTAAGCATTACTCTTTTATTATTTTAACTAAACTATTTGATCAGTCCATTAGAGATCGTGTTCTCTCTTCAGATTGGAAGGTGCTTGGGGAAGGTGGTTCCCATTTACAAGACTGGTGACAAACATTCCCCTCGAAATTACCACCCAATCTCTATAATCAGTGTTCCATGCAAACTTCTCGAGTATATAATATTTTCCCACCTTGTCAGTTTCTTATAATTTAACAACTTCTGCCCGTCCCAACATGGATTTCGAAAAACATTTTCATGCGAGACACAGATCATTCCCGCATGGCCTTCACTGCATCTTGGCCCGAGGATCCCAGGCAGACTGCATTTTCCTAGATTTCTCCGAAGCGTTCGATAAAGTATCTCATAAACTAATTCTTCTGAAACTGTCAAAGTTTAACATAGATGCTAACGTTCTTCTATGGATTCAATATTTTCTATCATTGCGGTCACAATTTGTTACAGTATATAATAGTAGCTCTTCCTTTTCGTCTGTAGCCTCTGGGGTTCCCCAAGGATCTGTTTTAGGGCCTTTACGTTTTTTAATATACAGGGTGTTTTTTTTTAACTGCACCAAATTTTTAAATAAAAGGGGTAAAAGTTTTATGAATGCGGTTTTCACTGCGTATTTATATGGCTCGGCGGACATTAGATGGGAATATAATCATCACTATTATCAAACTAATTAACCAAAATCCGTTAATTAACTTTTTAATTACTGTAATAAAGATATATGCTTAAATTACAAACTTTGAGGCAGTCATATGCTAAGACTGTTTCATTTTTTAGAATTTGCGTAATGTGCCTGTGTTCCAAGATATCTGCCCCCGAAATTTTCACTTAATCCGACTTTTTATCCACTCAATTCGGCAAACACACGAAAGTGGCCACAATAGCCGAACTTTGCTACATTAGGCGGAGAAAAGTGCAAAATTCGTGGACCAATATCGCGGTACACAAGCTGGTTACGCGAATTCTACCAAATGGAACAGTCTTGGCATATGACTGCCTCAAAGTTCGTAATATAAACATATATCTTAATTACAGTAATTAAAACGTTAATTAACGGATTTTAGTTTATTAGTCTGATAATAGTGATGGTTATATTCCCATCTAATGTCCGCCGAGCCATATAAACACGCAGTGAAAACCGCATTCATAAAACGTTTCCCCCCTTTATTTAAAAATTTGGTGCAGTTAAAAAAAAAAAAACACCCTGTATATTAACAACCTCCCTCTCAATGTGTCCTCGTCTATTTGTTTATTTGCTGACGACTGTGGGATTTACCGTGAGATACTTAATGATCATGATAACAGCGTGCTTCAGTCTGGCATTATTGCATCTACCAGTGGTATGATGTCAGGTCTAAGTCCCATGGGCGTACCAACCGGGGGGCAAGGGGGGCGCTTGCCCCCCCCCCCCCCCCCAGTTCTCAGAGTGGGGGGGCAAGGCATGTGTTTTGCCCCCCCCCCTGAAACAGCCGCCACTGGGCAGGGCAAACACTGGCCGGCGGCGCCCAAGGAATACCAGGGGCACCGGCCCCCGACCCGCGGTGGCATATTTTTAACGCGCAGGCGTTACAAACCCTAGCAACGGCGCTCACGCCGGATTGGCTGGTTCGCGGAGATAGGCACTGCCGCCGTCAACATAGGCAGGGGTTACAATGCGAGTTTCCGAAGCGGTAGCGTAACTTAGTTGTAAGATGTCTGCCTCATACGCAGCAGACCCGGGTTCTATCCACGGTGTGGGCTTACTTTTTGTTTTTTTTCCTCGAACATTTTGTTTTGTCTAGGCATTTGGCGATATTTAGGACAATTCTTTTTTACAATTAACAATGAAAAAAAAAAACGAATGTTGTCGACGCGCTGAACTAAATCTTATGGGACTCTATTTACGGATGTGCATGGGGGACAGCAGGGCTTGAGTTGCCGGCAGCAAAGCGGCGTGTACGGGGGTAGAAGGGGGGGGGGGGGGGGGCTAAGTGGGTTAATAGTTTTGTAATTAGCAGCCGCACGCTGTCGCCGCGAAGCGCCATGAACGAAGGCGGGGGGGGGGGGGGGGGGGGGGTCTACGCGCTTTGAGCGATACACGCGCCGTCCAAATCCGAAATTTAAGTTTCCGCGCGTTTCCGAGCAGCCAATTCGGCGTAAGCGTCGTTGCTAGGGCGTCTATCACCTGCGCCGTAAAAGTTAGTGATGGACCGAATCTGCCGAACCTCACATTCGGCAAAGTTCCGCACATGCCGAAATTTAGAAGGAAAGTTCGGCAAACTTCGGGAAAAATCGGCAAATGTCTGCGCACGCGCACGAACGCGACGGGGCCATTAATCGCAAATAGACGCCGCGCAGTCGCGCGGTTACTATCGTGCAGTTAAGTACAACCAGGGGTTACGGCGAGGTGTGGAGATAGGCGACATGGTAACTGTGCGTTTGTGAGCTTTTGCGAGTGTGGTTCTCTTCAATATTTTCTGCCTCAAGAACAGAAGATCGACCAGTAATTTACGCAGTCCACTGCGCAAGTGACAAATGATGCGGTGCATTCTGGGTAACGTGATTTTCATTTGACCTTTCCATTGATGAAACGAGGTGGTTGAAACATTGACTGATAACTGGACGATTACGCTCAGTGTTCGCAGCCCACTGCTGTCAAACGGGGCAGAGTCACGAGAGCTTGCCAGAATGTATGGGATGCAGCTGTCATCCTCGTCATAATGTGATACCTGTTTTCCCCCTTCTTTTCTTTCCTTTTTACGCACTTTCTGTAGCGTGTATTTTCTGTACATTTCTATATCGGTTTTGTTTTTTCGCATGTGGTGGCGCGCTGGCAGGCACTCTGCGTAAGGGTTTTCACCTATCTGCCTAGCCCCGCACACCACCACATGGGCCCCTTCCAGTATGTGCAAATAAAATTATTATTATTATTATTATTATTATTATTATTATTATTATTATTATTATTATTATTTTATTTCAGAAATGAGGCGAAGCGTCCAATCAGTTTTAGGAAAAAAAAAAGAAAGCCATTGGATAACCCCAGATATTATTAAAGCAATCAAATACAAAGACCTGTTGTGGAGACGATCCAAGCGTGCCCCGAACAATAGCGCGCTCCACCTAGAATTTAAGATAGAAAGAAATAAAGTGCGCTGATACGCGCTTCAAAACGGCGCTGCTTTAGAGGAAAGTTTGACAAAACCGCAAATAACCCCTAACAGACGTGGTCCATCGTCAAACAACTGCGTGGGAAAACTACACATCCAGAGTTTCTCTTGCAGTACATTAAAGATGATTCCCAGCTAGTTGCAATTTCATTCAACAATTATTTTGCAAGCACATCACGAGTAACATCTGAGGCGTCTCTCGGCGTTTGCAGCCTAAATAATTCAATTTGTGAATCAGAACTTTTACCAACCATCACTGATGTTGACCTTCGTTCTCTGGTGTTTAGCTTCAAAGAAACGAAACCAAACGGAATTGATGGCATATCGATCAGAATTCTACGATGAAATTTTGCGGCTTTAACTGCTGTTCTTTGATTCATGCTAAACGGTTTTATAATGACCGGTGTAATTCCTAGAACCTTAAAAACATAACTTGCTAAACCTTTTTTTTCAAAAAGGGTTAAAAAGACAAATATGAAAACTATAAGCTTCTGAACAAGCACTTGCTAATAACTATGTCAAGATTCCTCAACGAGTTCTCAGTAATTTCACCGAAACAATTCGGTTTTGTACAGGGTCTTGGAACTGTTTCACTGTTAGAAAAATTTTCCGACCTCCTCCATTCTGCTTTTGACAATAATCTATACAGTTGCGCCTTATTTTTAGATATTTCTAAAGCTTTTGACTCGGTCAACCACATTATATTGCTTCAGAAATTGCACAAGCTGGGATTTCGTGGCAACTTTCACACACTTTTTACAAATTATCTCTCTGATCATTCCCAGGTTATTGCTCTGGGTGGTCTAAACACGAGCACACAGGTGTCTCTGACGTGGGGCGTTCCACAAGGATTCATAATTTCCCCCTTATTGTTTAATATTCATGTGAATGATCTTGAAAAAACATCTTACAGTGTCATACATTTCAATACGCGGATGATACAGTTTTAGTCGCGTGTCACACCAACTACACATCAGCCGTACAAATACTACGGCAAGCAGTTTTCACTGCTATGAACTGGTTTCGTGACAACCGTATCAAAGTTAACGCCTAAAAACTAGTTTAGCATGCTTTAGAAATCTTTTAAAACAAACTGTGACAAACATTCCTCTGTTCATTCATACCTCTGATTGTGCTTCTTGTTCCTGTACGGCGGTTTCTTATGTCAATTCAGTTAAATACCTGGGAGTTTATTTTGACAGCGACCTTGCTTGAAACACCCACCTGTCTTATATTTGTAGCAAACTCAGAAGTACTGCCTGGCTTTTGTACACCATTAGACATCTTGCTCCGATCTGTGTGCGCAGAGCTATTACCAGCAGTCTTGCATACGGCGTTTTAAGATACGGAATTACTATTCTTTCCAATTGCCCCATAAGATGGCAAGTACGCATTGATAATATTCTGCGGAACTTACTGAAGAGCGTGGCGTATAACTGTGATTTGACAGAATGCGGAAATATTTTTGAGTACCTTGGTTTACCGTCCTTCCAAAAGTTGTTCGTGAATTCAGTAATTTGCGCCACTTTTGGATGGATGATTTAAAAAAAAAACATTCATGTCCTCCCGAGTTCTAAGAGATTGTCCTCGCTGCAGGGTTGTTCCCGTTGTTCCGGACGCCCGGACGCGCGTGCGGCTGTAGGTGCTGCTCTCTCCGACACTTATTTACCTCGCTCCTGCATGGCGTGGTCGGTGTTTCCGTTCTGTGTGACCTTACCAACGTCTGCTTCGTGTTACTTCGAGGTAAATTTCGTTGAGGTGCCCGCGTCGGCTACCGGTCGTAGGGGACATTTTAGCGTCCGCTTGGGCGTTTTCGGGTTGTCGGCGCTGTTTTCTGACGTCGCGTCTCTCTGAGGTGAATGTTGTCGAAGTGCTCGCGTCGGCTACCTGTCGTAGGGGGCTTTCTTGGCGTCCGCATCGGCGTTATCGGCTTGTCGGCGCTCTTTCCTCACTTCGCGTCTCTCTGAAGGGAATGTAGTCCAAGCTGGTCCAAGTGCTGGCGCCGGCTAGCGGTCGTAGGGGGCTTTTTGGCGTCCGCATCGGCGTTTTCGGGTTGTCGGCGCTGTTTCTTGACGTCGCGTCTCTCTGAGGGGAATTTCGTCGAAGTGCTCGCGTCGACTACCGGTCGTAGGGGACATTTAGCGTCCGCTTTGACGTTTTCGGGTTGTCGGCGCTGTTTCTTGACGTCGCGTCTCTCTGAGGGGAATGTCGTCGAAGTGCTCGCGTCGGCTACCGGTCGTAGGGGACCTTTTAGCGTCCGCTTTAGCGTTTTCGGGTTGTCGGCGCTGTTTCTTGACGTTGCGTCTCTCTGAGGGGAATTTCGTCGAAGTGCTCGCGTCGGCTACCGGTCGTAGGGGACATTTTAGCGTCCGCTTTGGCGTTTTCAGGTTGTCGGCGCTGTTTCTTGACGTCGCGTCTCTCCGAAGGGAATATCGTTGAAGTGCTCGCGTCGGCGGCGGTCGTAGGCGACATTTTGGAGTCCGCTACGGCGTTTTCGGCTTCTCGGCGCTGTTTCTTGACGTCGCGTCTCTCTGAGGGGAATGTCGTCGAATGGCTCGCTTCGGCTAACGGTCGTAAGGGACTTTTTTGGCGTCCGCTTTGGCGTTTATAGCTTGTCCTCGCTATGTTGTACCTCGTTCTTATACTCGCTACGGACAAGCTACTCGTGATATTTATGTCCCGAAAATAATTAATTCGCTTCCTGATGACATTTTTTACGCTTACCTCAAAAAAGCAACTAAAAAAATTCCTACTTGATTGGACTCTACCTTAAGTACTCGATAATGTTTCCTTACCTTTTTTTTTTTGACAACCTTGTCGGAACCTTTTTATTTTACCTGTATATATTTGCTATAGTGTTGCTACCGGTCCACTGTGATTGACTATCTCTGTCTGTGGCATGTATATATCTATATGTACACTCTGTGTGTATCTCTATATGTATCGGTGCATATGTCTATAATGTTTCTACCGATCCACTGTGATTTACTATCTCTATCCGTGCCATGTACAAAGTGACTGACTGCCCGCCGCCTCCCCCCCCCCCCCCCCCCCCCCTCCGCCACACCGGACAACTATGATTGTTTATCGGTGTTAGTTTGTTAACTAGATGGATATAATCACTTACTACCTCTTCCGGGCCATGTCCCACAAGCCTACCTTGGCTTTGACAGGCGCGAAAATATCGAAAACAAACATGAAAGCGGAATAAATATTATTATTATTATATTATTATTTTTATTATAACAATCCTGTTTTCGGCTCACCAGTAGTTTGTGCCAAAACAGAATAATATTGCTTTTTTAATTAGCGTTATTTCGCGATTTTCATGTATCTGCATAAAACTAAACACAGAACTATCATGCTCGACGTTGCACATCCAACATTCCTAACTCTCCCTATCTTCCTAAACGTCCGTGTGTTTCCTAACACCAGAAACCGGCATTTTAAAGGTTAAAAACGGCACGTTTCGAATATGGAACTCACACTTTCTTGTAAAGCTGACGTCAAGTGACTCAAATTGAAAAACATGCATATTTGCAGTAAAATTATTATCTCTTCTGGAGAAGGCTCAGCAACCGTTGCATTCGTTTTCGCGCACGAAACGGCGACTCCCAGAGAAAGTAAGAACGTAGTGATTGCCTTTATTTTAACAATGTAAACACACTTGCAGGCGTGCGCTAATGAAGTCTCCAAATCAAAACTCTCGTAGCGTGATTCATGATTGCGCCGGCTACTACCCAACCTCGTTGTCACGCAACTTTCTGGAAGCAGACAGTAAACTTGCAAGTAAACACACAAAAGCGACACCAATACAATTATCTTGCGGAATATCACCTTATTTAGTAATAACTGTGTCAATAGGCACCACACTGTTGTATTTAAGTTAAGAAAAAAAAAACATAAACCTTTTTTCGTGAGAAAAAATTGAATATCAACGTTAAGTCTGGTAACAGTATTTTTGCCGAATCTTTGCCGAATCTTTAGAAAAGTTCGGCAAGAGTTCGGCTCCGCCGAATCCCAAGATTCGGCGCCGAATTTTCGATTCGGCAAAAGTTCGGCCCATCACTAGTAAAGTAGTAAAAATATGCGACCCGGGGGGGGGGGGGGGGGGGAAGGGGGAGGGTTGGTTTGCCCCCCCCACTCAAAAACAAGTTGGTACGCCACTGGGTCTGACTCTTAATACTAACAAATATAAGTCCATGCGTGTATCTCGCCGCCATCGGGCTCAGCTTGACACGGTATCTTCTTACAAATATTTAGGTGTACATATAACTTCTAACCTCTCATGGAAAACATATGTTCAGTATACCACCTCTAATGCTAAGCGTATGGTAGGCTACCTCAGGCGCAACTTTTCATTCGCACTTGTTTCCCTCTAGCTATTTTCTTTTATATAGAACTTTAGTTTGACTGAAGTTAGAATATGCAGCCCCTGTTGGGGATCCCGGAAAAACCACTCTCATCACTGCGTTGGAGGCCATTCAAAATAGATCCACTCGTTTCATTCTTTCGTATTGTCATGATCCATTTAGCCTCACTTGTATGAAATCAACTTTGGCACTCCCGCCCCTCTTCCTGCGACGTAAGCTCTTACGCCTCTCTTTATTTCACAAAATGTATTTTTATAACTCTGCCTCGAGACAAATTATTCCCCCGTCCCTTTTATATTTCTGCTCGTCATGATCATCGGCACAAAGTTAAGGTACCTATCGCTATTGGGGAGGAGGAGCGACCGTGACACCCCAAGCGGTTTACTTTAGAACTACACGGATGGGGACAACAAATACAATGACTCAGCGCTCGGCCGACATAACCGAACGCGGCGTCAGCGTTCGGCTGGAGTTCGTGTTCTCCGGTGAGGGGGAGGAGGGTCTCTTTTGTTTCCACTCCGGCCTGCATGAACAATGCAGCATGCACGGTCCCAGCTCAGCACAAAAGCCGAAGTGGGTTAAGCTCGCATTCTCTGAGGATAGATCCGGTACTTAACGTCGCTTCGTCGATTGTTAGTATTTTTTACATTAAACTGTGCCCCGCGCTCTATTGTAGAAGATGACATAGACATGCCCATAAGGCCTCTGGGCAGCTGCACAGGCCTTGTATTGAGTAAACACCGAGTATGGGGACAACAAACGGGTCAGAGCGCCCCCTATAGTTCGATCTCCTGCTCAATCGCATCTACGTTCCAATCACTGATCTCAACAAGGGGAATGGCATCACGTGATTCTTTTCTTTTTTTTTTTTTTGAAGCCTAGTCATAAAAAAAAGTCGGGCCTGAAGTCGGCCGGTTGGCGGTATACTATAATATTCTATGTCGTTCGGTGGGATTTACGAGTGATGAAGTTGTCAAAACTGACGGGCGTTGGGCTAGTTGGTTGTTCGTGCTTGAAGTTAGACGCCAAAACAACAAGGATACAATAGAGAGTTTTAGTAGACCGTTTCCATTTTCCGCTCCGCTCTGAGGGTGCCAAACTGCGCATGCGCGGCCTGCTTCAGCGGAATGGAAAGCGGAGGTCCAAAAACGCGTTTTAGTAGATCGTTTTGCTTCAGCGTAAGAGCGTTTTGAGAGCGTTCGATAAATTCGCTTGCGTAGCCCCACAAGTGGACGTTTATAGTACTAACAAGACAGAAAAACTAAACGTTAACACCAAGAAAGTGAAAGGGAGCGTGTTTGTACGGGTGGTAAAAACGAAGGCGAGAATAATGAACATAAAAGAGTAGGCACACACCCGAAGAATATTACGCTATAAAATATAATATAATCGTTCCACCCTGTGTGCGAGTGAAGCCGAAGGTATAACAATGAGCATGTTGCTCTAAACGGCACTTGCACTGCACGAGCGCGCGTGCTGGTCAAGGACGCTGAAAGGCCGGCACTCGCTCTTGTAGCTTCTGCTCCACTCGAATTAAAGCTGAAACAGATTTACGTATTCGAAGTAATAAAAAAATGAAAGAAAAGGACGAAGTTTGCGCATTCCGAGTACACCCTTCTGCGAAGTAGGAGTACAGTGTTGCTCAAGGCTAGCAAGGCACCTGCACGATGAATCCCCGCGGTTCTCAATGAAGGACACTTCTACTAGTGAGATTAAGCTGGCGAGACATCGAATCAATGATTTGTATCCCTCATGCCATGAAGCGCCGAAGCTTCCTTTCCGAACGCGGTTTGCTGGATATTGCCAACGTAGAAGAGAAACCCTTTAGGAGGCAATACCGCTTAAAGAAGGACCTGGCTGCTCTGCAAGTGGGCCTCCAAATCCCAGCACCCGACAGATCGGAGCAGGGTGTTGCCAATCTGGCCAGAGGCTTTGCATGGATCTTTGTCGACTGGCCTATCGCAACCGTCTGTTCGAACTTGGATGAGCACTTGGACGGAACTTGTAGGTGTTCTTCAGTATTGAGATCGAGCCTCATCGTGGTTCGCATCAACGAGAGGTTCGGCCACCTGCTCGCTGACATGAACAAACATAGGGAGTTGACCCTGGCGAAACTGGAGCTGTGCTCACAGGTGAGACCTTGCATGGTTTGTGTAAATTTCGCGTTTCCATTGTTTTTAGCACAGCTGCTCTGTCTAGTAAAACGTTACTCTTTTTGAGGCGCCAATAATTTTTGTATTTACTTTTGTTTCGGCACAAAAAACAAGGTGTACAGGGTGTCACAAAAGAAAATTTACACGGTCTTTTTTACCGCAAAAATAAACTAGGCATCGCTGAACGCTCATTCTCCGCCCAAAGGTAGAGCTAAAGGTCACAACCAGATGCCAAAGTTTCAGCCCGATCCGATAACTTAATCAAAAGTTATAAGTGATTTTCTGAAATATTCAATGGGAAAATGGCGACCGACGGAGTTTTCAAACGGGCAAAAAATGGGCGCCATTTTCCCATTGAAATTTTCAGAAAATCACTTATAACTTTTGATTAAGTTATCGGATCGGGCTGAAACTTTGGCATCTCGTTGTGACCTCTAGCTCTACCTTTGGGCGGAAAATGAGCGTTCAGCGATGCCTAGTTCATTTTTGCGGTAAAAAAGACCGTGTAAATTTTCTTTTGTGACACCCTGTACATGGGCAGTGTCAGGACAAGTCACGACGAGCGCGCTTTTAATCTGAGTTTTAGTAGGCCACCTTTATGAGCCCTCTATGCTCTATTTTAAGCTCTGGAAGAACCATCGCCCCCACCGCGCATGCGTAGCCCGCTCTGAGTTGGAGCGTATAGTTAGCGGAGTGAGCGTGCGCTCCGCTTTACAAGTTGCAGAGCGGACTTCCCTCAGCGTTCTTAGCGGGATCGCTTAGATCTCAAGATGGCTGCACTTGCTCAATACGCTTCTATGTTTTTCACCTTGACCTCAGCTTGAAAGAGGCCGAATCAAGAAGTAAAGCGTACGTCCCATGCGTGAAAAGTAAACCATTCCATTTGAGTTTTATGTAACACAAAAGAGCATAATCAAACGAAGTGAACGAGTATCACTTTGCAACCAACACGGTGTCGGTAAAGTCGTCGCGTTTTTGTGGGCCTTCTATGGCTATGCAATCAGATGTACGGGAGCGCGTGCTTGAACGCCGATTATACCTGTGCACGCGTCCTCCTGTCGAAAATGACACAGAAAGTTGACCACGAGCATAGCGCTCGCTAGCCGCACCAAAAAAACCATTCCTCTCAACTTTATTTATTCATATTCGCTCGCAATTTTCGAATTGTTTAACTTTCCTCCGGAACTGTTCGCCTTGGATTTCCTCGGTAGATTTAGAAAATAATAGAGACTTGAATGCAGCCTTTTTAAAAGTGCATGCCATGCTGCCCCTATTCTTCAAGGCCGCCTTATTTTGGCTAAGCGTCTAGGCAGCAAGAGAGCTGCGTCATTGTTTGTCGGGGATGCGAGTCTAAATGTATTAGACGCGAATGCTGCGTCAATGCTGAATATGAACTCGGTTCTAGTCACAAGTCTCGCACTAAAAGCGATGCCCAAAATATAACGGCCGAATATGTTACCCGGCGGTGTTTTGAAAAGAGTTACAAAAACGGTCGAAAGAATATTCCATGTCAAGTTTTTGTCTGGTGAAAACCAGACAGGCATAAACAATTCAAAATTTATTAAGCACAACACTGGACTTCTAAGCAATTGCGGTAGACTAGAACGCGTTTCAGAAGCTTCGTTTTGAATGCACAGTTTGACGGCCTCAGAGCTTAGCGAAAGTAAGAAACAACTATTTTTTTTTTAATTTACGATACATGTTTTTGCAACCCTACCATGGAAATACTCTTTATCTTATATGAGTAACAAGTCCCATATCACATGTATTGGTAGTGTTTAAATACTGCCGCGTTGTAAGAGTGCCTTTTTCTTCTTTTCATTAGGCCGTCAAAGACAAGGGAGCATCCCTGGACAACTGTTGGGGTTTCGTTGACCGCACAGCACGTCCATGCCGTCCATCAAAGAATCAGAAGCCATACTTTTCTGGTCACAAGAGGGTGCTCGTCGTGAAGCACCAGGTAGTGATGTGCGCAGACGGCACAATTTGACAGCTGGACGAACCATGGGCATGTTTCTTTTTTTTTTTTAATATTAGAGTGCGTAAACTGATCACAGTGAATCATATCCAAGTTGTTGTACTGAGCGAAATACTTGTCCAACTAGGCTGAAAGGTGTCTAGAAATATTTTAATAAAAAACATTTACTAACGACTCCCATTTTACTTCTCAGATGGGCGTGTGAATATTGCATCTAATCAAATTACAGTGTTTCTGTTGACAGCATTGTAAAAGTAGCCTGTGTTGCGTGGCCTTCTATTGCAAGAAAACACCGTAGCACAGGTGAGGCTGAAGCTAGGCAGGAGCTTAAGCCGAAAAACGCAATTTCAAAAACAAAAATGAAATGAAAAGAAGTGTAGCCAAGCAAAATGGTTTCATCTCATCCCCCAAGGCAGATACATACACTGCGCTCCACTGTTAATACGAACACGATAAAATCGCTTTTATTTGCAGTCTATTTCTTTGACAGCTGTTGAGAGAGCTGAAAGTTTGTCGCTCAGATTAGTGCCCCAAACGAGCGCTTCATTCCACACCAATAGGTTGATGTCAGCGGGAGGCGGACTATTCGTCACATGTCGATTCGTCACAGGACGACTGGTAACAGGACCATTCGTCACAGCGGAACATTCGTCATAGGACAACTGGTAACAGGATCATTCGTCACAGCGGAGCATTCGTCATAGGATGAGTCGTCAATTGGGCAACCCGTTATACTGTA
>JABSTQ010007948.1:0-23753 GCA_013358835.2 Ixodes persulcatus | reverse complement strand
AAAAATGGCGAAAATGGTTGAAGCTGTTCGTCAAAATGGCGGGATCCGGTTTCCCGCAAGGGAAAAGCCGTTTTGTGAAACCGCCCTGTTCTTAAACTCGACTGTTAGAAACAATTTTGGAGGCCACTATTTTGGTATCAATCTGCTTCCATGCACTCTCTCTCTCTCTCTCTCTTTCTGTGGAATATAAGAACATATCTGAGTATAGTCGCTGATCATTTAAGAAACTCAGAGCGTGGCCTATTACGTCCAAGCTTCTGGCTTCCTGATTGACTGTTTAGCATCCTTATTGGGGAATGTCGAAATCTCATTGGCTCGGGAGCGATAACAGGTTGCTCATAGGACGTCACGCCCTTCGTTTCTTAAGCTGTCAGTTACAACAGTTGGCGTTGCGTGTTTTTGAAATAAAACCAAAACCTCCCTAAAACACTGGTCTACAAAAAGAACGCCTGCAGATCTCTGCAGTAGCCAACCCCAGTAACTGATTGCGCTGCCCCTTGTTCTGGTTTCAAGTGTATACCATTATTGTATTAGTGTACTATTATACAGAGTGTCTTTTTACGCTTTACGAATTTGTTTAAAAAAACCGCGAAAGCTACACTGATCTGATCTGTGTAGGCAAGTTATGCGGCAAGGGGAACATACTCTGTGGGGCTAATCGTCACGATAAGTTGGCTAATTAACTAAGATGTTTTAATGAAATTTGTAATTGCTGATGAAAAACATATGGCTTCTATTAGAAACGTGCTGAGCGTCATCCGAAACCACTAAATCAGGAAATTTCGGAAAGACTTGGTGCACGCGTGAAGCGCGGTGGAGTGCTAAGGTTACCACCACACGCGTGCAATGCGATCAAGGCTGGTGGTAAGAAAACGCGGACGGTAAGAGACGGAAAAAACCGCTCGGGCACGTTATCGCACCGGTAGCCTTGCTACTCCTGCTACACGAGTGGTGTAACCTTAGCGATACACCATGCTTCCCTCGTGTTCCAAGTCTTTTTAAAATGAACTGAATTAGTGATTTTCGATTACGCTCAACAAGTTTCTGATTTAAAACATTATGTTTATTTTTATTTTGTCAGGCTCCAGTGAACACCGAATTTTGTACAATTGAGAATTTAGCAAAAGTGAAGTTTTATAAACGCCACATGTTCGATAAAATGGCACCCCCCAAAAGTTTAAATCTCTACTTTTACCAAAACCGCAACTTCCAAAAACTCGAATTTTATGTATAAAATGCACGTAAGCAAACGGATTTCCACATCCCGCTTTGAAGAATATGAAAGAAAAATGGTTCCAGGAGTCAGGCCGACGCTGCTGGGAATTTGTATTGTAAAAAAATCTGCCAAACTGAGCACCTGTCGTTGCTTTTTTACCTTCTTGCTTTATTTGAATTTGCGGAAAGAGTTACATTTCAGGTGGCAAATTGAATGAAGCAGAGTAATAAGAATTTTTAATTTATGAGCGAAAGGCACAATCAGCTTTCAATATTCTGAGAGTATATTCCTCCTACGTTTCCCAGGCGACGCTGCAAAAATTGACTTGTTTATAATTAAAATGGCCTCCTTTCTCCCTCTCACCCTCCCCACCTAGACCACAAAGTCATGATCATCAAAATACAGAACTGTAATAATAATCGGTAATGGATAGTAAAAACGAGCGTGTCTGAAACAGTCACGCGTGTAGCTGCAACCGCCTCCAGTGCCCAGCGCTATCACGAGAAACATACAAGAAACAGCGAATATCAAAACGGCCCCATATAGCACGGGCAAAAACTAAGACGTTCAACGCCTCCTGAATAAAGGTCAATTTACACAATACTGTTTCACTGTCTTTGACCAATACCACCTAGAAAACAAAGCCTGCACCCCCCCCCCCCCCCATCCCAAACGCTATCACTACTGGATTCACGCAGTGCTCCTAGCTTGCGTCAGCATCGCCGCCAGTGCGTCTTGCAGCGTCCCATAACGAGTGCTGCGCTAGAACGAGGTGTCGTCAAGACGGACACGTCTGCCGCTTTGCAAAGGCTTTCGTGGAGCTTCAGCCTCCTTGCCGCTTTGGGCGGGTCGGGCGTCTACCAACAATGACGTCATGCACAGGCACTGTCTTCTATGTTTTCTTTTCTTTTTTTTTTTTTATTACCTAGGTCGAGTAACAACCGCGACTCCCCACGACATTCGAGCTTTGCACGAAGCTTAATTGGCGACCATTCAAGGAGTGGCTTGGTGAGCAGCATACGAAGCACGGAAGTGTGCCGGTGGGTTCGAGGCTGCACGACTTGGGCCTCGTTTCAAATTTCCTCGATTCCACTCCAGAATAAATGTTTCGTGCATTGGCGTTCGATACACCAACCTGTGTCGCTCTATTTGTGTTATCGCGTCTTTTGAGTCGTGGGAGTAACTCGCTCCAAAGGTCCAAACCTACACGGCTGGACCAAGAGACCGGGACATCATCGCCTCCGCCGATTGGCCATCGCTTACCAATAGCAGCAGGCGGCGACGTCCCGGTCACTTGGTCCCACTCGGTTACGCCGTGAAGATTAGAGTCCAAAGTGAAATAAGATTTGGAACCACGCAAACGTAACGTCATCAAACACTGCTACGTGAACGGGACATGGCCGCAGTGTTGGATTTTCTTTGTATCACCCACCGGAGGTCGGCGCGGGGCAGAGCTTGGACACTATATTGTTGCGTGAGCTATCGACTGGAAGTCGTCGCGTTCGATCAGTGCATTGTCAATGTTCAGGCGACACTCGGGTTCAGGCACTGGGGACACGAGTCCTAACCGAACGCTGACGTTGCATTCGTGTGACGGTCTTCCACAACAGGGTCGCTAAACTCGTCAAGCACAACTTTGTGCGCGAAGTTTGCGGAACGCGCTAATTGGACTCTCGCGACGCTGACGTCGCGCCGAGCGAGGTGTCAATCATTCGAACGCTCATTTCTTTGAGAGAGGCAGAATGTAGCAAAGTTCGTCGAGGCGCGCGTGCGGCGCGTGAGGGGCGCGAGGAGCCCGCTGATTGAACGGCTTCGCCGATGACGTAGCGCCCATTTGTCCCTACATTCCTACGCCAAGCTAAAATTAATGCTTTACAGATTGTCCCTAGGCGACCTGCTGACGCTCAAAATCCCTCCGAAGTTTGTGTAAAAAGAAACCTCGTTTGTCGAAGTTGTCGCTGACGTCAAAGTGACGTTTCCGAACTTTGCGAGAGCCGTGGTTGAGCTCGAGATCTTCGCTTCGGATCGAGGCGAAGTTAAACTTTGTCAACATGGCGGTGCCGTACGCTGCGGCCGAGCTTATCTTCCGCCACCGTCGGCGTCGCTACTGAGACCACCGGGGACGCCTTTCAACTCCCCGACGACGACTTTCGTCGACGGTACCGGCTATCGAAAGCCGTTGTGCGTTGACTCTGCGACGAGCTTCGTTCGGCGCCCGGACTTCGAGGCGGCGGACAATCGCGTCTACCATGACCGTGGAACCACAAGTTCTTTGCGCGCTCCGGTTCTTTGAAACCGGTAGCTTTCAAGGCATGGTGGCGACTGACGAGCACCTGTCAGTCTCCCACATGACTGTGAGCCGGGCTGTCAGAGATTTTTGCGGCAGCCATCGTTTTTTTTTTTTTTTTTTTTTTTTTCTCTGCAATATCCGAAGAGGTACTAATAAGCTGGTATACAATTCAGAATGTTGGAAAACAAACAAGAACCGGGATAATTCTTGGGTAGGTTCGAGTCTCCCGGCAGCCGGCAGAATTATTTCCCCGGAATTTTACTGGCAGTCGTCACTCATTGGCGGCCAAATCAGTTCATCGAACGACGTGTCATCGACAGATCCTTTCATCGGCACGCGAAGTAATCACATGAAAGAGATTTTCTTCCGTTAGAGGTATATACAAATTAAACATTTTCACACCTTTATACATGTAAGTGGGGTGTCCAATAACTAACCCCCTAATAAGTGTAGCAATGGACCTTATAAAAAAATATAAACCTCACACCATTAAAAATGTGTGATTTTTTAAACACGTTGCTTAAAACGTGTGATAACGCACTACACCTTTTAATAAAGATGTAAAACTACAATACCCCTTCTCGTCAGACACGTAGCCAGGGGGGGGGGGGGCATAAGGCCCGCCCCCCCCCCCTGAAAATCTTGCATTTTGCTGGGGCCTCCCCCCCTTTGTTTTAGGGGGGGGGGGGGGGGGGGGCCCTAAAACAAAATCCTGGCTACGTGCCTCCTTCTCGTCAAGGTGTAATTACCACAGTACATTCCTTTTATGGGGTGTACACAGTGGCCCGGGACCCAATAAAATGACTGAAAAATTAAATTACACAAACGAGTCGCCGAAACAACATGTTGCTTCTTGGCGAGTGTCGAGGCAACTTCGGCCGAAAACCGGCTTCAATATTGGCCGGATGTACGGTTTTGCGCCTCGTCCCAACATCCGGCAGGTATGGGTGTACCGATGCAAATACACGATTTATGTCTAATAGCACTGGCACCACTGATCTCTTATTAGGCTGGATCGCGGATAGAGGCCTGTATTGCTGGGGTCGAGCGGCACCACCGGCAGCCATCGCTTGACACGATCTAATGCATGCTATAGGGGAAACGGGAAAACTCAATTTTATTACGTTAGTAGGTTGTTCTCGGTCATGAGACTTCTATCGTGTTTCCGCAAATAACAGTTAATATTGTGGGCAAGAATATTAAACGCGTAAGAATACCAATCTTGTTTAAATAACCGTTGTGTGGTTGAGGGTCGAGGGCGACTTTGTTGGGCGTTAACTGTGATGTGTTTAATGAGACAAGGGCTACTGAGAGTTATTGTGGTGTCATCCGTGATCTCGGAGTCATCAGAACTCAGCAAACGATAAGTTGGAAGGCCTTTACTGGGGACATTCGCATCGTTTTAACCGCTTGTACATAGTACTGCATGGTGAAAGCTTTTTCTTTGAACTGCTGTGAGGGCTTCCGTGACAAACTGAAACTCGGAGCGTGCCGTTCAGTCGCTGAACGTGCCGTTTATTTAGCAACCGAAGCAAGCAACGTCAGTAAAGTCGGTGGTGCTCCGGCCCATTTATTTTTTATTTTTTTAAATCAATGTTTGAACGTTTGACGAATGTCTAGTTGATCTCCATGCACCCGATATAATCAACGCAGCACGTCATAAAATACTCGCCCTCGAGCACCGCGTACAAGCTTCCTATTTTTGCGTGTTTCTCCCTTAGACTTTCGTGTATTGCCTCATGGTGTAATACGCCAAAACAACAAGGACGAAAACGAAGGGAGAACTAGACAGGACGCGGCGTATTGCCTGTTGTCAAGCAATGGCCGCCGGTGAGGCCAGTGACGGGCTCCCGATCCGCGATCCAGACTTGCACTGTGAGAGTTCTAATGCATTGCACCCGCGGAGTGCTGCACGGAGAACAGGCCCCGGACGAACTTGCCGAATGCACCTAGTGAAGACTGATGCTGTCGCCATAGATGTTGTAGAAAAGTACCGACCTCAAACCCAAACTAGCGCCTTTTGTTCGACGTGATGGGTGGGAATGCGGGAGCGCAGTCGCTGCCATCGTTTATCTATAAATGCTGGTTGCTGCAACGTGTCAATTATATTTGCGATGATTTTCAATTAAGGAACTCGGCTGTCAGAGATATCTACAGACGGCGTAAGTTTCCGAAGCCAGCTGACTACAAAACAGCATACACTTGAGAAAAGTTATGGCACTGTACGCGCAAAAGCTTGCTTCGTTTTAAGCATAGTATTATGAGTGAACCACTGAAAAGATACTGCTTAAATCTAGTTCTTTGGAAGATCTAGCAATACGTTTCGTAAGACTCTTTTCATTTCCCTGGTGAGGGCATAGAGAACGAGAGCTTTTTCAAACAAAATACGACGGGGCAAGATAGCTGCCGTTCAAATATGACTGTGCTTGAGCCTCGGGCAACGTCTGCATGTTTAGCCTTCCCGGACGCTGAGTGAATGCGTCACAAGTTTCTGCTGTGGGAGCTTTGTCGAAAAATGTTCCACTTTTCACCTGCACACAGATGATGCGAGATCTCGCGGCCTCTGTGTTTGTCCTGGGCCTTTCATTACACACTGGTAGGTTTCAGCGTCTGTACGGCAACAAAGTGACCCAAATTTTGCAAATAAAACATGGGTCGTCGATTCCTCCCTTCGTGGAATATCAGACGCTTACAATTCAATCTCGCGTTTGAGTTTGTGGCCCGCGGGACGCGATTTCGAGCAGAATACCAACTTTTTCTTTCAGCTCCGCTGTGCGAATGCCGCCTCGTAGCAGACGAACTCCCGTCGTCTGCTCTCGCTCCTCGCCTGGGCGAGGCATGATGGGATTGTCGGCGCTAGAGAGCTCAAAGACAACGTACAGCGAGCGGCGTGAACGCTCACCTCCCCGCGCTGTCTCGTGCTCTCGTGCACCGCCTAGGGATCGCGGGGATTTTTCGTCAAAAGTTGCGAAGTTGAGCGCGCGCAGGGAGGAGGAAACTTTGCGGCGTTCTTTTGGTCACTCCCCCCGCTACGTCAAAAAGCGAAGAATGTTTTGCTCCACGAGTTTAGCTACCCAGGAGTGCGTAACCGGAAGCTTCTAGGAGCAAGTCATAAAACACATTTTGTATTAATTAGTTGAGTGCACTTTCTTGCTTAGTAGCCCCTTGATTTGTTATAAAATTTAGCGGTTCTCAGACTGGAGTGCAACACTCAAACCGCTCTCCCCCTCTTTATCTTTTTTTTTTCTTTTTTTTTTTCTTTTTTGCGCGGCATTGCCGGAGCCGGGAAAGTGTAGCTTAATTCTAGACTTTATGCGAGGAATGAGGACCAAGATATCCAGACTACAGTCTTCAACGAATCGCCTAACCTAATTTTATTAATTGGACTTTTTTTTTGCTTTTAGGAGGTTAACATTTTGGACAATAACTAAACATGGCTCAAAGTGCTAACAGGGCTGAGAAATGCTTGATAAGTTTTGCTTTAAATTCTGTATTGTATTTATTTCAGACAAAATAGTCTGCGAGGCTAATAAAGCAAAATGAAATAAAATTGTTTTACGACGAGGCCCTAGCCGCTGGTTGCAATACTCATCAGAAAACGACACAAAACAGAAAAGACATTCGCAATTATTAACGTGACGTTGGACGCATATATACTGAAGAATGCTTGTTGGCCAACAGGTGCCGGAAACAACTGCAGATGATGATACGGTATGTTTATTGTATATTGTCGAAGGTTC
Source organism: Ixodes persulcatus (assembly GCA_013358835.2). NCBI lineage: Eukaryota > Metazoa > Arthropoda > Arachnida > Ixodida > Ixodidae > Ixodes > Ixodes persulcatus. The sequence continues at coordinate 16,507 of JABSTQ010007948.1, read as the reverse complement.
CTTTTTAAACTATGAAATAAACTTCAGTCATTTTCGCTATGGTAGGGTATCTGTTCAGTACGTCGGGTATGAGAAATGCAAAGTGTTGAAAACCACATTTTGTGCGAACCTTTCGCTGTTTACGTAGTAATTGCATATTCTAAAAAAATATTTGTGAAATTATTTTTTTACAAAACACGAGACAACCAATCAAAGAGATTGGCTGTCTTTGTTTTGCAGGAAAGTAATCTCAGACTTCATTTCTTTAAGTGCATTGTGAACATATACTACATGTCCTGTCTACGTCTTTTAAAAAAATTGGGTTGTTTGTATGTTTATACAGCCTAGAACTTGGTCTGCCTCAACGGGCGACGAGTCTCCCAGCTGTAGATGAGAAATTTAGCCAGTGCAGTACAACCGCTAGCCTGGGGTCTTTAACGTGCACCACGCAGTAGAGATACACGACAGCACGCCGGTACGATGCTCATCCAGATCGAAACGGGCAGGGGTGGGGATTGAACTACGTCTTTTACTTGTCCTTGGTCTGTGCGCTGCAGTGTGAGAGAGAGAGATAATTTCTTTATTATGGAGATGTTGGTATTCTTTAAATGACACCGGCTACTCCATAACGAGAAAGAGAGAGAAAATATATATGAATGAAAGGAAGAACATAAAAGGAAAATAATAAAGATAAAATCCATAAAGTATAACCGTAAGAAAAAAAAACAAAAAATGAAAGTCGTTTACAACTCCCTGTAACGCCGAATTGGAGCGCAGCTCTTGAGGAGGAGGAGGGAAGGGTACTCAGGGGAGGGTATACCCCTCCTCCTCCTCCTCCTCCCCTCATTCTTCAATGTCCTCCGGGGGTGGGGGGGTCACGTGACCCCGGGGGGGGGTTGTGCGGTGCATTATGGGGAATGTCCCATAATGCACGAGCGCGAGCCCCCCCCCCCCCCCCGAGGTCACGTGACCCGGGGGGGGGGGGGCTCGCGAGGTGCATTATGGGACATTTCCCATAATGCACCGCGCGGTTACGCCGACGCCGACGGCGACGCCGACGCCGACGCCGCTCAAGCCGGAAACGGGCGCCTAAGAGCCGTGCTCTAAAAAACTTCACAAACAAGTTTAATTACAATTGCGAATAAAACGACCGTTTGGGAGTCGTGCACTGATTTGCTAAATTACATGCATAGTCATTCCCGTTGAAATTGACGCACGTTCACACTTAATAATCATACACCATTCTAGTGTCTTTTAGAAAGTCATGAATTATATTCATTGCTCTGTCTTGTTTTTTACGCGTCGGCCAGGGCCCCAACAACTCGGTCAGAGACAGGGGTCTATCATCTAATATTTGAAGGCAAATCTCCATCCGGCGCCTTTCATGTCGAAAGCGTTCACAGTCCAGGAGGATATGTTGTACATCCTGATATGGTTCTCCACAGTCACATCTTTGCGAATCACGGCGTTTAATTCGAAATAAAAAGCTGTTAGTAAAGGCCACTTCAAGTCTGAGTCGATGGATTAATGCGTCGTATTTATTTTCATCCCGGTGTTCGGCGGAAGCTCAAAATCCGCGTCAATATATGGTAGGAGAGTCTCTGTTGAAGTGTCCTTTAGCCAGCACTGCCGACAACGTAGATGGCGTAAGTGACGAAGGATGAATTTTGCATCTGCAGAGGTAAAGGATGTCGCTTCCATTGCGTCACCATCGTGAGCTTGAGCTGCCAGGTGATCAGCCTCTTCGTTTCCGGCGATTTGGCAGTGGCTCAGTATCCATTGTAGTCTGACGTTATGTCCGTGGAGTCGAGCTTGCGCTAACGATAGTTGCATTCGATATAGAATGGTCGCCTGGGAAGTACGAAGGTGCATGCCCTGTAATAACTCTAGGGATGATTTTGAGTCGGTTAGAATAACCCAGTTTGATGCTGTAACGAATGTTTCAATAAATGATGATGCTGAAAGTATTGCATGTAGCTCCGCTGACGTCAAGCATGTATGATGTGACAATCGAAAACATTTAAATGTGTCTAACAGCGGGATTGAGTAAGCAGATGTTGACCTCCTGTTAGATGTTGACCCGTCTGTGTAAATATGAATGTCTTCTTTGTAGCGTGCCTCTAAATGGGAGAGGGACATTGTCTTCGCCACCATGGGGGCTACCGAAGATTTTGATCCAAGACCAGGAATTTCGGTCTGCATCTCCAGTGGCGGAATTGTCCACGGAAGGTTGATTAGACTTGGAAGCCAATGCGCTTGATGGGGTGCTGCGACGGGTAGTGCGACGAGGAGACGGTGAAAGTTAGACTCCGTCCGTTGAAGTATCTTTTGGCATAAGGGTCGGGCATGTGAGTGTGAAGCCAATCGAAGATAGTGACGGCATGTTTCTTGTTCCCGGAGAACAGCTACTGGAGGTTCCTTGGCCTCAGCAATGACGAGGTCACTAGATGTTGCGTGGGGGAGTCCAAGGCACACGCGCAAACTTCGCGCAATCATGTATGTCAAGCGTTTCTCCAGTGTTGGTGAGAGGCCATGTAAAACAGGAATGGAATATGCGATAGTCTGGCGTACTAGAGCTGTATGCAATAGCAGTAGTCCATCAGTCGAGCCTTCCCATCTGGCACCTGCCACATATCTAAGAACGTTAATGACTCCGTTAATTTTTTATTCAAGCATGTTAATATGTCTTGACCATGTGAGGGAGCAGTCCATCGTAACTCCAAGAAAACGATGCCACTTCACCTTTTCAATCTGTTGTCCTTGAAGTGTCAATTTGGAAGAAATGCAGATTTTTGAACTGAAATGTCCATGCCCCTTTCACGAAGATAACTGTATGTGTCTTTAAGACCATGCTGCAATTGTTCTTGTACTTTGGTCTCAGAAGACCCAGATACCCATATACAAATATCATCAGCGTAGATGGACACATTCAGTGGTGAAGGAAGTTTACTTGGCAGTTCAGCCATGACTACATTGAATAATGTGGGGCTTAACACGCTGCCTTGTGGCACACCATGGTGGAGTTCGTGTTGTTTGCTATTTCCCTCACTCGTGCTTACAAATATCTTCCTGTGCATGAGAAAGTTGCGTATACAGCGGATCATACGGCCTCGTATCTTAAGCCGTAGAAGTCCACGGAGAACATGTTCGTGACTCACGGTGTCAAAAGCGTGATGCACGTCTAGAAATACAGCGATCGTGATATTTCCGGATGCCCGTTCATGTTCAATAGTTGTTACAAGATATAAGACTGAGTCTATAGTGCATCGTCGAGGTCGAAATCCGGTTAGTTGTTCCGGTAATATATCGGTTGTTTCCATCTACCATTGTAGACGTGAATGTATCCTTTTTTTCGAAGAGTTTTCCTACACAGCTTGTCAGACTGACTGGGCGAAACGATCCCAGTTATTTTGGTGTTTTTCCCGAATTCAGTAATGAAATTATCTTCGCAAGTTTCTATGAAGCTGGGAAGGTTTCTCTGTTCCACATATCATTGTAAATATCAAGTAGGCTGCTCAGTGTTCCCGGCCCGAGATTCGTAAGTGCTTCATAACGAATGTGATCATGCCCAGGAGCTGTATGCTTACGAATTGTTCTTAACGCCTCATTAAGTTCATGAATGGTGAAATTATAGTCGAGTTGCCAGTGTTGGGAATGAATTTCTTGAGCGACGTCTTTCAGTGCAGCTTCACGTGAGGCACAATATTCTGGCGATAACATTGCCACACCTGGTTGAGATAGAGAAACACAAAACTCATCAGCCACTATCACTTCGGATGTTCCTCGTGAAAGTGCCAGTGCCCGAAATGGACGTTGTTGCGTAACAGGGGACCTAAGCGAACGTAATATGTTCCATACCATCTTAACTTGGGTGAAAGGTTAAAATCTGGCACAAAGCGTTCTCCAATAACGCTTAGCCAGCTTTTGCAGCTGTCGGCGCATTTGAGTATGGAGGTGTTGAGCCTCGCGATAGTCTTCAATTCTCCCAGATCTCCGATACCTTCTTTCAGCTTTGCGTTTTATAGCCCGTTTTATAGTCTTTCATATTCTCCATTCACACAACCACGGTCTTTTGGAACGGGCGCCTTACGTGTAGCCTTTTCAAAGTTTATGCTAATGATGTTTTCGAAGTCTTCGAGAGACCGAATCTCTTCCACCTCTTTGTTATTTAAAAAGCGGAACATTCTCCAGTTGGTAAAGTGTACCCGGTGCGGAACACGATTAGCAACAATCCGGGGATGGTGTATCAGTATGGGAAAATGATCACTGCCACGCGTGTCAAAGTCTGTGCGCCAGTCAAACTCATGTGAATGATCGGAGGAACACAAGGTCAGGTCTAGGCAACTTGAATAGTTTACACCTTTCAAGTATGTTGGAGAGCCGTCATTCAGAATGCACATATCATACTGGTCTACAAGGCTTTCGATAAGGTTTCCTCGAGGATCGCAGTGGGATCCACCCCATAGGGTATGATGGGCGTTGAAATCTCCGCAAACAACGTAGGGACGTTCAAGTCTTGTGAATAATGCCTCGAACTCTTTTCTTGTCACAGTCTTCTGTGGTTCTATATATACGCCTACTGCAGTAAGGGAGGTCGTGCCATAACTGACTTTGCAGACGACATACTCCAATGCACTTGAATCTGAAGTAAATAACAGAATCGAGCCAAAATCTTTACGCACCCCGACTAAGCATCGACTTGTCCCTTTTGGCCTCTTTGATTGGTACATAACATAGTTAGCAAGTCGAAACTGATTATTTACACGCGCCTCTGATATTACCAGAATGGGGAAAGAGTACTGTGCAACAAATTGTCGAAAGTCCCCTGATTTTCCTTGCAAGCTGTTAGCATTCCACTGAAGGATAGATGTGCGCTTATAGACCTCAGCCATGGAGGTATCCACTCACCAATGGGCATGTTGACCTGATGAGTGGTTCCATGGCCAGTATTGCCCTAACTTCCGGAAGGTCGCTAGAACCGGGCATCGTTCTGATTATTGCTCTAAGCGCTGCAGAAAGCATGGGAACAATAACTTGTCCAAGGTCTTTTTGTTGTTCCTGAGGTATTCTATCTGGAACTGCAGCAGCTGGTGGGTTGCGTTCGTTGCTCTTTCTTGTACGAGGTGCTGCTACCGGCGGCCGTGTCGTAGGAACCAAGGTATTTCTTGACGGAGGAATGTCTTGCTGTAACATTGCGTTTGATCTTCTCCTATCTTCTTTTGGTGCCGTTTGTGCGACGTCACGATACGTTATCTTCGTTGATTTCTTTGGATTTGCAGGTGGCGGTGGCCTTGAAAAACGTACAATGTCTGGATTCGGGTTCGGTTTCTTTGCTCGGTAATCTCTACCGTTCACGAGTTCCTTCTTGCGTATGTTTGTCGCAGACTTCTTGCATGGGCATCCAGCAAACGTTGAGGAATGTGGACCTTCACAGTTGGCACACTTTGGGCCTTGCAAAGATGTACACACCTTGTGATTGTGCGGCCCAGCGCACACTTTTACAACGTTGTGGACCACGGCAGAATATTGGAAATGTGCCCATATCTTTGACAGTGAAAGCATTGGAATGGGTGGGCCGAAGTATTCCTCTACGGGTGAGATGTGAAACCCATTAAAATGCGCTGTGGCATTGGGCGATCCGGACGGAAACGAAGAATGACACTCTCAGTCTTGCGTTCTTCGACTTTGTCGCCATCCTGTCGTCTGTAAGCAATCTGGCGCTGAACATAGATGACGCCGAAATCTTTTAAATATTCGAGTAGCTCACCGTCCGAGTATTCAAGAGGGACTCCTTTGATTTTCCCGAGGTTCCGTGAGTACGACTCGGGGACACTCGTGGTCACCTCGATGGTACAAAGCGATGTAACAGCAAGAAGCCTGTTTGCCGCTAGGAGAGATTCAACGCTAACAGCAAGGCTGCCATCCTTGTTGATGCGGTGCGAGAGGAGTTTCTCTTTGGCGATGCCAATCACTTCGTTGGCAACAACATTGGGATTGATGCGCCAGAAACATTTTTCACTATTGACTGTTTTGAAGACTACTGGTATCCCTGCAGGGCGGTTTTTCTTGTATCGGACTTCAGTGAAAGGGTTCTCGTAATCGTCCAGGTCGACGTCTTGCATGTGATTCTGACTGCCTCCCTCCGATGGGGCGACAGTGCCGTGAACGGTGTAGGTAGAGGTTCGGTCGTCGTCGGATAGTGGATCTTTATCAAAGTCCGGGCATCGTCGCTTGGTTGGGATTTTTATAGTGCTGGTAGCCATGACAACTGGTGGCATGGCTACTGCGTTCTGAGTTGGCTGCTGAGCACTTGCATGTGATGGTCCGGGTGTCCCGCCCTCGGAGATCCCTGGTGCCAGCGATGGAGCTTGTTCAGACATCCTTGAGGTCCTCGGCCCGGGGCTACTGGTGAAGTACCACCCTTGGCCGGGACCGGGAACTTGCTGCTTGATGCCGGAAATTAAATTTCACGGCGTATCACCCGTAAAATAAAAAACAGATGCCGTTTTCGAGGGAGCAGATGCAAAAGGCCTCCAATCTCTCTAAACTTCGTCGTCTTTTTTCCGCTGCAGTGTGTATTATGTTGTATAACCAACTTGCCCATCAGATCATTTTAGTGTGTAATATATATTCGCGGATAAATACAACAACACATTGCCCGGGTGATCTGGGCAAATATGTCCATACGCGACGCCACTCACAGCAAAAGTGACGCGTCAAAACGGTACTCGCGTCGATTCGAATATTATATATATATATATATATATATATATATATATATATATATATATATATATATATATATATATATATATATATATATATATATATATATATATATATATATATATATTAACGATGTTTCGTTTATTTATTTTTAGAGCGCAGCTCTTAGGCGCCCGTTTCCGGCTTGAGCGGCGTCGGCGTCGGCGTAACCGTGCGGTGGTGCATCACGGGTAAATTTCCCCGCTAAATTTAGCGGAAAATTTTCCCCGCTAAATTTAGCGGGAGGATTTCCCCGCTAAATCTAGCGGAAAATTTTTCCCGCAAAATCTAGCGAAAAATTTTCCCCGCTAAATTTAGCGAAAAATTTTCCCCGCTAAATTTAGCGGAAATTTTTCCCGCTAAATCTAGCGGAAAATTTTCCCCGCTAAATCTAGCAAAAACTTTTCCCCGCTAAATCTAGCAGAAAATTTTCCCTGCTAAATTTAGCGGAAACTTTTCCCCACTAAATTTAGCGGAAAATTTTCCCCGCTAAATCTAGCGGAAAATTTTCCTCGCTAAATTTAGCGGAAAAGTTTCCCCGCTAAATGTAGCGGGAAATTTTCCCCGCTAAATCTAGCGGAAAATTTTCCCCGCTAAATTTAGCGGCAAAATTTTCCCGCTATATCTAGCGGAAACTGTTCCCCGCTAAATTTAGCGGAAAATTTTCTCCGCCCCCCCCCCCCCCCACGAGGTCTCGTTACCCCTTCCTTCCCCCCCGTGCCTTCCCCTCCTCCTCAAGAGCTGCGCTCTAATTCGGCGTTACAGGGAGTTGTAAACGGCTTTCATTTTTTTTCTCTTTATTACGATCCTTAGACATTCCGCAATGCCCTCGCTAGCAAAGGTTTCAAAAATCACTTTTTTATGTTGTCATTTTTTTATTTATTTATTTTGTAAATTAAGTTGCCACACGGTAACGTATGACAATGTTTGCTTCAAATCTCGTGTGGTTACAAGCACATCTTTTTCTGGGGGTTGGTCACCGCGGATACAACGGCATTTGAGTGGAGCGTGGCACTTGACATTTTGGATACCCCTGCTTGTATAGTATAACAATAGGTACCGTTTAATAACACGTGACCTTTTAAAGTCACGTGTACGGAACACTGCGCTTATTGCATGCGATATCTTTGCGATGAAACCCTCAGCATGACCTTACCTATCTCACGATACGCTTAATGATTTTTACTTAGAGTATTTTAGTTTTATATAATCGTTTACTTGTCCTCATCCTTCGTCGAAATCTCTCCATAGATTTCTGCGATAAAATATGTGAAAGCTCTGCCCAAAAAAATTACACGCAGGGGTATTGCTTACGCTGCATTCCTAAGTTGATAATGTAAACAAATCATTTTAAGGAGCCCCCTTTCTCCAAGGTTTTAATTTGTGACCTGAAAGAAATGTTACGGTAGGTTCCAGTTGTTAATAACCTACAGGGTATATTTTCGTTCTAACTCTTTCCTTCACTTTTTTCCTTTCTCAGTTCGCCCTTGGGTTGACCTCGACACAATTAGACCATGTCTGTTTATAATCGAATAATTCCGACAGGCATTTACGTAAACTTTTCACGAGTATAATATTTTTATTTCCAACAGGTATAAAAACAGCTCTTTTTTAAACTTGTTTAGCGACGTTTTAAAGGCGCATAACTATGTTTGATTGCTCTCCTGATAAAAAAAAAAATAACGCTTTACATCAATGTGTTGACCGATTATGAAGTCGGTCGCGTCTTTTTCATTACTGGCTGATGAATCTAGTTGATTTTGATTTGGAATATTCGTTTTTATGTGGGTTTGTATTCAATTGTTTGAAAATCTGAAAACCAGATACTGTAAGACCCTTTACTTACGCGGCCCCGATTTTCCGCTAATTGGAAAGGGGGGTCATAATCGCAACAATTAAATTTCGCAAGGTTTGAAGGCAGGCATTTACCTTTCTAGAGAATAAAAATATTCGTGTCCCCTAAAGTTCGCCAATTTTCCAAGTTGCGAAATTCGTGTTAATTAGGGGCTCGCAAGCATTACCTCGACGTCATATTTCGTCTAATTGAGTTCTAAAACACAAACTTTCGTGATCTAAAAGCTACCTGAAGTTTTCGATAAATATACGTTTTGACTCAAAGTTACTTTCAAAAAGCGCAGGATAGTGCACTACTACATGTAGCATTTGTTATTTATGTGATCTTCGTATATTTATCACCCATATAAATATCCTGTCAGTATCCTGTAAATATCCTGTAAAAGCCTCGCACACGCTAACGCGTGAAAAGTGTTTACGAAAATAATTTGATGTTTACTCGCTTTCGATGGGTTCAATTTCCATTCCTGCACGTTTCAATTTGTGATGAAGATCGTACCGGTGTGCGGACGTGTAGCACTGCTGGTTGATTGCACCCAAAGAGCCCAGGCTTGCAGTGGCACTGCACTGGCCGAATTCCTAATCTACAGCGGTGACACCAGAAGTTTATCGGGACTTACCAACTCCCCACTATTTACACATATACACAATACAATCGTCTCAACTCGTATTTGTCTTGCTAAAACATCTCAGGCCATATGTATTCCTGTACCTATTAATATATCTAAATTCGCTTTTTTTTATCAGAGGAATGGGTTTTTTAGACATTATAAGTTTACGTTTCAGGATATAAAACTCCGTGTCGCAGTGCTCAAGAAAGTTTCTATGTCAAGTCATAAGCACCTTCAAATAAAATAAAGTAAAGCAAGTAATTAAGCACGGTTAATCAATTTGTGGAATTGAAAAATAGGGCAATACTTGTTTTCAACAAAATTCAATAAACCACGATAGGGTGCTGGATAAACTCCGTTGCACGAGATGCAAGTAACACCGGCTTCATAAATAAATCTCAGCGTCCAAGTAAAATAAAATTAAAAAAAAAAAATCTCCGGAGTATTGAGAAGATTACTGCTGTCAGAGATAGGCTCGAAGACAGATGCGAAAGGCAGCGGTGTCGTATACGGGGGGGGGGGGGGGGGGGGGGGGGTTTGCTGCGCGGATTTTATAGCTCGATAAAATTGGATGCAGCTTCAGTGCAAAGTGTTCTTCCTTTAAAAGGGATACTGAATCGAAAGTTGGAGCTCGCAAAACAAGGCTGGAGTGATAGGCGGGACGCTGCAAAACCGAAAAACATCACTCATACAAAGATATCTCTAACGGAACGCCGTATTTTTGGAAAAGTGCGCGATTGAACACGGCCGACGAAGCCGACGAGACATGTCACGCCACCATTCTCATTCCCTCTCCTCTCTCCTCTTCGCTTCGTCCCCTCGAGCGGGTGAACCGAAGCGAGGAGGAGAGAAGCGAGGCCGCTTCCCCTCATTCTCAACCGTTCCAGGAGGAGCGTGATGTCATAGTTCTCGCTTGATCGAGCCCTTCTTTTTTAAAAATACAGCCATCCGTTTGAGATATCTATGCATGAGTGATGTTTTGTAGTTCGTAGCTTCCCGTTCAACGCTTCTGCGGCGTCATTTTGCGAAATCAAAATTTTGGTTCAGCATCCCTTTAACGGTTGTGGTAGGAACAGTTTATGGGGTCATTGTTCTGCTAGTCATGTGCTCTCAGACTTTCTATATAAAACTAAAACATGTTTGTACAATGCACTATGTGCGTCAATAGCAGGCGAACGCAATACCACGAAAAAACAAAATCAAGAAAAAAAGTCAAGCGGAACTACGCAGCTGTCGTATTTATTTATTTATCCGTTCTGTTGAAAAAATGTAGAGATGTAGTTTTGTGCATCCGATGATCTGTTGAGAGACGTCCGAGACATGAAGCGCTTGGTGGCAATTTTTCTGGTGACATTAATGTTCGCAAGATGTCCTGCCTCCACAGTGTAGAGCTACATGGTACGCGGAACGTCTCGGAAAATATCCTGACGCCTTGGAGGTAATGGGATCATCGCAATGGATATTTAGAGAATCTAAAAAGTCCTGTATTAGCCACTGACGAAATGGGAACGTAAGGGAGGAGTTAAACATTTATCTCGCTTCCAGCGTAAGTTTCCTACCTTCGACTGCGCTTCGGCGTCTCGTGAGCCTCCACGCGCAGCGAAAGCACGGCGGAAGGCATAAAGCGCGTGCTGGCGACTGGGCGTTCGAAAGAGGCACACGGCCGTTCACCTTGTCAGTGACTATAGTCGCCTATATGAAGCTACAGTCACCAAGATAGTGCGAGTGGCAGGGCGCGTCTTTCGAATGCCCGGGCTCCAGTACCCGCTCCATGCCTTCCGTCCTGCTTTGGCTATGCGCGAGACGCCGAAGAGTGGCTGGAGGAGAGACAAGTAAAGCTTCTCTCTGCCGTTTTCACCATGTCCCTTGCTATTGTAGCCGACATAATTCTAAATGAGAAAAAAGGACAAACACTTTGTGAGAGTACTTAGTTTTAATAACATAGTTTCTGTTGAGCCTCTCGCTTCTGTCTCCCAAGATCCGACTGTGTCTACTTATAAGGGGTTTTTATTTGAACACATATGCCCTTTTTATTGCTTACTTCGTCTTCCGTGCTATATTGAGCTGGTGGGTTGATATGTGTCACATAAAAAAAGATTGTTTTGGGGAAAAGTATTTATCACATAGAAATTGGTACCAACCTTTATCTCCAAAGTCCCATCATGCGTGGAACCCAGTATTTTCGGAGCAATCATTTAGATTTTATTAGGCAACGTTTAACAGTCGTTTTGGGGAGTGAACAAGAACATATATTTACATAGTTTCTAAATAAATGTAGAAGTGAAATTTATGGCACGTATTTCGACGTCACATGTAGCCGTGCTAAACGTGAAATAAACAGCGCCATGAACGAAGGGCAAGAAGATAAATTGCACACACGAAGCGCTGACTCTCAACTGATTCATGTTGAAGAAACGGAAATCGACGTGAAACGCGAACAATAAAATACTTCGCCATTTGTCCCGACACGGGTCCAACCTGTTTAAGATTGTCAACTGTTTGTCAAACAATGCAATCGACGCCGAACTGACACATCTGTGTTTGAGCTTCGTAATGTCAAGCTCCCTTTTTGCGTCTGGTGCACGCCCTGGCTCTGTCCGCGCCTAAACCAAACTCTCTCTAACACGACTCTGCAAAAAATCTACGCTCGCACCGCTGCACGCGCCGCACCCGCACACCTTTTCTATATAAAAGATACGAAGTAAATAACCAAAATAAAGCGTTGACGAACGCGCGTGCAAGATGCTCTTTGTTTTAGGCTTTTGCTTTAGAACAGTTACTGCTGCCATAGCCTCCTATATACTGACAAAGCCTGGCAGATCGCCACGAAAAGCGGCCGCTGAAACGGAGGTGGAGCGGCAGACAACGGATGAGAGGAGAGCCATGTGACTGTGCGCCCCGCTGTGGCGAGACGCCGAAACACACTTCTCCCGAGCGAAAAAGTGTGTTTTTTCACAGTTCCCAACTTCGTACAATATTGTAGCCGTGCTCTCACGTGATACCACGACTTGACACCGCGACGACACGTCACGTGACGACGTCGCGTCACATAATGTCACGTGACGTCACGTGATATCATGCTATCAGGTAACATCAGAACTCAACACCGCAATGCCACGTTACTGGCCACGTCGCGTGAGGTCAAATTACGTGACGTCACGCCACATGGTATGTGTTGTGACGCCACTGAGTTAAGTCGTGGCGTCACGTGATCTGATGCTACGTGACATGACGTCACGTCGTCAAATCGTGGTGCCACATGATATAGTGACATCACGTGATGTCAATTTCCCACTAATTTTATTGCGGGAAGGTAGCCAACGTACGAACAGACAAATTTTTGGGATAAGGGCGTTTCGTTAAAAAGCATATTCTTTGCCTTAGATAGGTAGATGTAGTTGTCACCTCCTGTGAGCCTATTTGCGGAGGTGCATAGAGCTTGAGATAGTAGAATGCTTACTCTCTTAAAACCTTAATTGAATTAATTTATAAAAAAAAATTTACTGAGTAGAACCTCACTGTATATATATTAAAAAACAACTTGAACACAACACCCGCATTCGGCGCCCGATTGGCTGTTGGCGTAAAGGTGAAGTCATTACAATAGGGATATTTCCCAGAATTCTGTTCCTTATTATTGACTGTTGACCCTAAGTTTCAAACAATAGAAACCTCAGTGGTGTGTTTACATTGTAGTTGTTTTAACCCCAGATATGGCTGTACTCAAGTTTAATATCTCCAAGCTACTTATTCTGTAGTTTTCAAATACCCAAAAGAGCGTGGAATTGAAATTATACTCTTATTTTTTTATCTAAATTATATGCTGAAACGTAATTAACAGCTGAATTATCTTAGATGTTATACGCATCTTTAAATTTTTTTTTCTGTTATTTACATGTCATTGAGCTTTCTTTTGGGTGATGCGAAGTTCTTGGTTGAAACGTTTGGCACACCTCCCAGTAACGCTCTGTATATAATGTGTGTAGTGTCCATTATTTACACTCCGAACTACTTTTGTGGATATCGAGTTTAACTGAAGTTCTTTCCCGAAGCTCGCCTTCCCCCAAAGATTTATTTAGGCACACGAACAAACTGATCAAAAATTACGGTGAAATTCGTATGTTGAATTCACTGTTTTGTTTTGACTTAGCAAAACCAGCTCGCAGTGTTTTCTAAAATAAATGACGGAGCACCTAAAACGTTATGAGAGTAGATAGTGCGACAGGAGCGCGAACAAAAAGGGTTCATTGTGATATTTCATATATGACACTAGAAAGTAGGTTTTTAATAATCTATAAAACACTGATCAGTTGTCTGATGGCAAATCTTTTAAATTACAAAAATTAATAATATTTGTGACTGATTTTAGTCTCCTCAGACTTGCGAATTCAAACGGAAAAATCGCCTAATAGACGTCCTCTCAAACATTAATTTATATAACTTTTGCCAGTCTTTTGGGACCCCATAAAACATTCCGTAATGCTTCCGTAGTGCTTTTAGCCTGCCTTTCCCCACCGCAGTTACGCGGTGGGGAGAAACGGAAAACGACATGGTTTTAAAACACGATCTGTGTTTAAACAATGAGCAAACAAAACGTCATGGTCATGTTCCCTGCACGGCTGTGATTTCAAACCATATTCATTTGGGCCTCGCCATTCCATGCATGCACTCCGTTAAAAGCAATAAGTTGACTACCAGATACCCAGCGGGGCAGTTGGCGTATGAGTGTGTACAGCGATTTTGCGCGCTGAAGACTAGTCACGGACTTCTTAACTTCTTCAGGTACTAGCAGACAAAGACCCGCGTTTTTCTTTGGTATATCAGTCTCAACAATCGCATCAGAAATCAGAGATGCAGTGTTTAGGTACAAGAAATATTGAGCTTAGGCGAAGTTCCTGGTCAGCTAAAGTAACTTATGAGTACTATGAACTCGACGAGGAAGACGAATTGAAGTGAGTACACATATTCATCAAGTAGAGAAATACGTAGTTTTATTTCGAAACACATTTGCATCTGTTTGACAGTGTTTGACTAGAATTTATAAAGTTTTCTACAGTCAAAAAATTAAATTGCAAAACAGCGTTTTTTTTTCGATATTTATATTAGCTATTAGCTTGGTCGGTAGCCTAAAATATAAAATAAAACTTCTTAGTGCATTTTAGTCTCCGGCGGGCACCGCAGTGATGAGTAACAAAGCAGCATCGTGCAATTGCTTATTCCTTCATTTTACTCACAATAGTGCCTCTTATCCTTCAAATCTATATATTACCAAGCTGACCAAATAAAGAGTTACTCACTGGACACTTTGTCATTAGTGAGCGTCATGAATGAAAATTGATCAGAACGATTGTCTTTGCAGTAGTGCCATGACGTTGAAATTCGTTAAAAAGCATATTATTGAACGTGGAAATGATGTGTGTTGAGGTGACATTCGGGTAAGATACTTCGACAGATAAAGATGAAATTATAAAAAAATCAAAGTAGTATTATTAAAAAATAAAATAATCTCAAAACAAGTTCACAGGAAAGCTTAATAATTAGAGGAGCCGTGTAATAAAAAGTTTTATTAAAAGCCAAAGACAATTTACTCTTGTGGAAACCAAAATTTACGTTCGTCAAACTACGATGTGAAAAATTAGGATGTGTACAAGTAAAACATTCTTTTTTATTATAAACTAATTACAGATTAGTATTACTTACCTTTTAACGAACTCGTCGTTCATACTGTCCATAAAACCTACCAGTGGTACAAAATATTCTAATAAAACATCGCATAACCCAACAATATTTCTTGAAGGTTTTGTGCATAAGGCATAATCGTTTTAGCCACAGGGCTTCGTTACCTATTTATTCTTGAGTTGGCTCTTAAATGTGTCGAAATACACAATATGTTGCATGTCTCACGAAGATGTCAAATATGTGACTCTATAAACGCTGATGATTGCTCTCGTTTAGGTATTTTATAACTTAGTTACCGAGTACAACTTTAACCCACCAGGTATAGAGTATATGAAGCCTTATGTGTCTTCAGTTTTGCGAGAGAAAATATGGAGCGTACGCTTTCCCGCAATACACTCGGGAACGCTATATCGCAGCAATCTACAGAGGAATCTCGGCGAACGACGCGGCTTTGATTTTTGTAGACCTAAACACAACAAATTGTACTGTCTCACTTAGGTTCTGTGGAATGTCATGTTCTGTGCCACACGGCGCAAACAGAATTTGTCTGAGGAGGTGATGTTTCCAGCTTCGTCAATCGCCGATATCTCCTCTGTAGACTGCTGCCATTGGCTCTCTTGAGTTGTCTCCTGGAACGCATGCGCTCCATATTTATTAGAGTGTAGTCGTGTGGCTAGTTCGGAGCATCTTATCACCGTCACGTAGCTACTGAGATTTTTGCACTACCCATTACCCGATCAGAACATCGAAAAGCAAATCACGAAGCCAGAACAGTGAACATCGTCGGCCATGCCCTGCTCTTTTAACGCTGTCAATGACTATCAATGATTTAGGCTCTGATACGACAAGGAACACTTGGGAAAGCATCAAATTCGCCTTGTGTAATGATATGGTAGGCGCTGATGGGCTATCCTGTTTGTAACTATGGTCCATAAAATCTCAAGAAACACGGGACATGGCGAGTAGCAAGACCTCTTAAAGTTTCTCCGTAGCCAATAAGAATAAGTCACATTAGCCAATAAGAACGCTGAAGAAACGAATCACGACGCAATAAGCATTAACATATCAAGCCACGTCCAGCGTTTCGTCAGTGACTTTAGTGGCTAGTTACGAACAATATATAGACCCCTTTCGAAATACTGCCCTCTGTTGGTAGCTGTGGAATCCCTGCACAATGGCGGACTAAAACAGCAATGTCCACGGCACACTATATGGGTCGGGTTGGAGTAGAAGAAACAAGCAAACCCACAGAAAAGGTGATGAGCGCAGTGAAGCTGCACTTTGGACTCTGTTTGATTGGCTTGTTGCCTCCTAGCGTTGGCCGCGCTCCCACGTTCGCAATCTTATAGTACGACGTGCACGTTCCACGATGTCAGTTCCGCCATGTGCAGGGGTTTCGACCTTTTTTAATAATCGGCACGCGA
This sequence comes from Ixodes persulcatus, assembly GCA_013358835.2. Lineage (NCBI taxonomy): Eukaryota > Metazoa > Arthropoda > Arachnida > Ixodida > Ixodidae > Ixodes > Ixodes persulcatus. Next base: position 195 of record JABSTQ010007948.1, on the reverse strand, counting down.
ATTTCGAAAGGGTTATTAGGTCGGGGGTCTTGTGCGGGTCATATAAACTTTGAAACTTCGCTAAAAAGCACGACCGATTTCAAACGTAGACGGCGGTGCACTAAAAGCTGTTTTTTCTTGCTTAATTTTGTCTTTCAGAATACATGGGACAGTTGTCGCCTCTACACTCATAAGGGAACGTCGTCTATTTCTGAT